>CM067222.1:668010-898594 GCA_034190945.1 Octodonta nipae
AAGAATAAATAGGGCTGACTGGTTTTTGAGTGAAGATAGTTACAGCAAGAACGCCCGGTCAGCAAGCAACCGGCCAGTGTCACCGGCAAAAAAGAGGCACTTATAAATACATTCCCCGTTTTCCAATTACGACGCACAGAGCCGTGGGTACCTTAAAACATAAAAATTTAAGGTGCCTGTACAACAAAGCACACTGTGCTTGTGTAAATGGCGATAAATGGAACGTGCTTTAGTTCTTCAAATACATTACAAATGTCATTAATGAAAAAAGTTATGACAAAATAGCGAAACAAAGCACATTTATTAAATAAACTACTGCACTTTTAAATTTATTATAAATAACTTTTTTTGCAAAATCACTGAAATAGACAAATGTGGTGTTGTTACTTGGCTGTATATCACCTCACTCTATGGCTGGTATGGCTATATATTAGTCTATGACTTCCTGCACATCCGATACAGACAAATTTTTCATGTGCGTCTCTGTGCGCACACGGTGTCATGCTGGAGTACTAATGGAACAGTAAAGACTGGCGCACTGTGTCACACAGTGCGCCTGTTTGTGTAATTTGAATGCAACCACCACAGATCATACAAGGCAAAGCCACCACGTGGCCACCACACAGTGTGCTATGCTGTCTAGGCATAGAGTACGCAATGTGCCTCTCCGTGCGTCGTAATTGGAAAACGGCCATTATTTGTGTGCACTCTAAAAGTATAAAGGTGGCGGGAGAAAGGAGCATCGCGTAGGGGTTTTGACAACACAAGACTTTACACTTTGTTTATATCTATGATATACAATAGTGCGTAGAGCATATGATTCTGATTTATATTTAATGTTAAAAATACAGTAATAATAGTTATAAAATGGCTTTCATAAATCGTTTACGGTGTTATATTTGTGATAATCAGTTGGCTCTACGTCTAATGGCACGAATTCATGGAAATGCGAATGCAAACAAATGTGAAATTGGTATAAGACTCTTGTAAAATTTGGACATAGTGTATTGTCTCAATTCACACTGTACTTTTCACAGTCATGAAAATTGGAATTTATGGAATAATATATTTGGAAATTTAAAAGGAAACTAATACAACAAGTTTTAGTTATTTTGTAATTTTTTTTTGGTTGATTTCAATCTCTATTCAAAGTACGTAGAGGTACGTATTTCAATATATCAAATTAAGAAAACAAAAATCCGCATGTGAATTTGGTTTTACAACGTACCTATTGTGCATTTAATATCTCAAGTATGACGCTAAAATATTAGAATCGTCGCTCAGCATTTGCCTACACTAAGTCTTCACTAAGCTTTTGAGCTTCCATTCGCTATCTGACGCAGAATTTATAAAACTCTCATTATGATGAAAATGGGAATGATATATACATATTTAGCCCGACCAAGTGCATGCGTGGGAGTAAATTATACGACATTAGAAAGAAAAATGTACTCCAATGGCAATTTTTTTCCTTATTCAGGCTAACGAGAAACCACAACTTACGGTAAATGGAAAGATATTTTTCATATCTTTTTTCCCACACTCTTTTCCGTTGACTTAGAAGTTAATGGAGAATATCCTAAGAGCGTTTATTTTTAAATAATGTTTATTTAAAAAATGAGTGCAATAGGAAATTATCGACAGGAAGAAAGAACTTCTAGAAACATGTAAGTATCGAATATCTATATTATTCCATATATAAATAGGCAAAAACTTTTTTTTTTCTCCTCTGTCGCTCAATCGGTTTTCTTTATTTTAGTTTTGTTTATTAGGTACTGACGCCCTTCAGTGCAAAATACCAAAATTTATTCAGAATATTGGTTCAGTCAATAAATAAAAAAATAAGAAAATATTTATTATTTGCATTATACAGCCAATGCTCAATAAATAACAGTAATTGCCGCCAGATTGCTTGGACGTAAAACAAGCACATTTTAAACCTTCTCTGAAATACGAAACTATCATTCTATTGAAATAGAACCCACAATTTTATTTAATGAGCTCGCGCAAGTTTGCAAAATACATTGAGTTGTAAATATGGTTTGTCAAATCAGAATTATGTTGCAACAAATCTATTTATTATAATAACATTTTATTAATTTTAACCTTATATTTTAAATTAATTTCATTTTTTATTTCGGCATACATTTCGTATAATTGGACCAACGTTACAGATGGTAAGATTCGAGATAAATAGTTAAATCTGGCAACATGTTCATGGCCATCTGCTTTCTATCGAATTTGATTTGAAATTTGACATTTCTTTAAATTCATTAGTTTTTTTCGTTAATAGTTATCAATTTAATCATAAAATTTGTCAATTTATTATTTGCAATTTCAGTTCTCTGAAAAAAATTGTCATCAAAAATAGATGTAATTATTATTAATTAAGAATAGGTATTTGTGCTTAGTACTTATTTTTATGGTCAATATAAAACAGAAATTGTCATGGGTTCCCAGGTAAGTGTGTTTAACTCAATTTAATAAAATTGTACTGAATTTTAAGATATATCACAGTTTGAAGTTTATTGATATCTACTTACATATTGTGATAATTGATAATGTATTAAAAGGGACTTGCTTAACGTTCAGGCTAACTTTTAAGTTATTTTGCATTTTCTTCTTACGAGTTGGAATCGAAACCATATAATGTTTGAATAAAGATATTATTATAACTCACATATAATTTAAGACTATTGAAATTTTTCAGTCTCAGATCAAAAATATTAATTAAATATATATATTTTTTAATTGAATTGGAATTTTTTATATTGAAAACTATATTGAAAATTCAAACTATATGAGTAAATATATTTAAAGGCATAATATGCTCTTTTCTGACAATGTGGGTATCTTATAGTCCATTTATTTTTCATTGCATGGCCCCATTTCTTCATAATCGTAGTTTTACTTCAAGGTCACTGATTTTTACCTAAAATAAGCATGTGATTGATATTTTAACGATGTTGTATTTAAAATATAAAAAAACAATGCATTAAATGTAAATTTTATTAATTTATCATAGTTAAGTACCTACATCTATCCAGAATAAAATATATTTTTATTCAAGATATTTTTCCTTCGAAATTTTACATATTTGGCCTTGACCGTCAAACCATTGAGTAATTATATAAAGAAGGAGCGTTAGCTGCTGTTAGATTAGTTGACAGTAACAGCATCAAGTGTTGTTTACTGTTCAGTAGTAAAAAAGTCAATATAGAGGATCAATATTGAGTTTTTGGACTTATAAATATATAATTTTGTCAATCTTCCGAAAACTGTATCTAAAAATATACAAAGGTTTCGTATGTTTGTGGGTCATCTCCTTTTTAAATATTTATCTACTAGATTGAAACTGTAAACGACCGAAAGTTTTAATTAACAAAAACGAATCCTCCAATTATTATATCAAACATTTTACACTAGGGGTTCCAGCCAAAACTTTGGCGGTCACACATTTTTCAAAATTATTTGGAATACGTATAGATGATTAAATTGTCAAATATTTTTTTTAATATTGTTTTTGTCAATATGAGGTCTACGATAATCCGCGTGAAGAAGTTAATCCTTTTATTATCCGCATATATATATCAAGAGCAATCGAAATACGAAAACACCATAACAACTTTTAAGGGAAGCGAAATATTCTATAGCTTGTTCTGGAAGTGACTTGATTAGTGTTCGCTTTGTAGATTATTTGTGAATTTATGATTACTACATTCATCATGGATTGATACTGTCATCATCAGGGAATGTTGAGATTATCAAAACATTTTCCTCTTTTTTTGGAATGTAGGATGTTAGAGTGCAGTGATTGGTGTGAGTTTCATATGGATATGGTCATGTTACTGCCGATTGATCTATCCTTAGTACTTAGTAGTCGAAGTGGTATCTCTCGCTTATTCTTTTCCAATAATTGACGTGAAATAATTGTCGGCAGTAATATTTCGTCCTGTTTTATCAATAGCTTTTATCAATCGTTTCACAATACTAGCAGTATCATGCGCGGCTTGAAAAGGACCCGTGGGTTGCTTTCCTGCATACACTTCCATGTTATGAGCGTAAAAAGTTCTAGCCTCTACCAAAGCATTAATTATAATGCTATACTGAGCCGGCTTATTCGCTATATATAGTCGAAAACCTCTGAATGGATCTAAATTTCGTCGATGGTTACGTATTGGCCTGGAGTATAAGAGAATGTAGATAGGAGAAAGATTATCTAATTTTAATCTTTCATTGCGATCACCCAGGTCATCGAATCGAAGTGCTCTTTTAGACATTGTAGCAATGAAGTAATCTGGAGCGGTACCATCTTGTGCCCAAAACTCAGTGTTTAGGTGTATAATTTCTTTGGCATTTCGCGCACTGCGTTCTAGGCCTGGTAATTTGGTGAGAATATATTGGGCCTTGGTTTAACCCTCTAACCAGGCTTGTGCTTTAACCAGAAGGTACCATCCTTTCACAAAAAACATGGTTCTCGAGCTACAATTGGAGCAGACGATGCAGTTAGCCGACCTTCATTACCAGATTGGTCTGTGTCGGTATAGTGCTCAATATGTTCAGAAGGAGCGCCACTAAACTCTGAATCTTCTTCTAACTGAACCTTTGGGTCTGAGGGTAGCTCTTCATACCATTTCAACAAGTCTTCTGTTTTTTTATCCATGATAACTGAAAAGAGAAAGAATGGTATTTATTTCTAGCATTATTTTATAATATCTTTATCTAATATTCTTATAGACATTTCTAGCAAAAAACGTAATCGGTCGCCCGTTATATTTATATTAACAAGGACCGATCTCTGTGCCATGGGAGCTCTCCCCTCCTATCCAATCGGTTCTAAGGTAGGCATTTCTTGAACAATACCAAATGTGTCATAAACTTCAAAAAAAATATGTAGTGCGTTAATAAATGTTAGATTTATTCCAACCGGTGCGACCGAGGCGGGTTAAATATTTCTGCTTTTCAGAAAGCAAGTTATAACGAGTTATATATAAATGAATATTTCTTCTAATGTGGTGTAATAATTCCGTAAGACAACAAAAGTTGATGACTACAACAGAATAAACGAAACGTCTGTTGGTAATTCTGAAAAGGTTATCATATAGCTGAAAAACTGGCAATGAAAATTTTTGGTTTTTGTGTTTTCACTTAAAGCAACGCTACAAAAAAAAACGAAATTTCGAATTACTTCTATGTTCAGAAGTATTCAGAAAATTTCACCTTAAAAACAGCATTTCTTCAAGCACTAAATTGGTCATTTTTTATCCTCATTTAAACTACGTTCTTCTGTAGTTCCCGAAATGTCAATGGTGAGGGTTGAAAAGAAATTACCCTATATCTATAATGAGCCCTCCATTCTGAAGCTTTCTCTTCAAAAAATGCAAAGAAAGGATTGTTTAGCGAAAATTGGATATTAGTGTAAACTAATCCAGTCTAGTTTCATTAAGCCAATTATATCCAATGCAAACATTAGATTATTGCAGAACCGTCAGCCTAAATGCTAATGCCCTTCGACCAGAATAATTCAAATGCAAGCCATGATTAATCACGTTTGATAACATTTGCGGTAAACGAAATATTTCATTATAATTCCGAAAATGGAAATCATTGCTATTCAAAAAAAATGTCCAGAGTAATCTGGAACATAACGTTCTGTTTGTGACAGTAAATAAGCATTTCGTTTGGAATATAATTTTTATTTTTTCCGCTGTTTTTATAATTAAGAATAATTACATTTTTAAATTCATGAAATAGGTTATTAAGTTTCAAATTGAATTATAAAAAATGTAATTTTACAAAAATACTTTCGCATTACATTAAGTTTATGAAAAATGGTGAAGCGTCATGTACAGTTTGCATTCATAATTCATAATTTTATTTAAATTTGGAATATCATTTAATTTTTACGAATGCGGAGATTACTACTGTAACAATAATGAGATTTTTAATGTGCTTGTTTTAATATTGTCATGGTGTTTACTTAAGTCTGCAGGAGGCAAACCAAATGACAGAAGAACTCCTGTTCATATTAGAGAAAAGAAATAGAGTGGCAATCAGGAATTAGCCCAAATAAAACACAGATATAAGAACCGAATTAAATCTCTATACTATGAACAACAAATTTAAAGGCGGACTAAAATAATTTAGACCTCAAATCGAAGAATGGAATACAATAAATTACTTACGCACTTTATAAAATATAAAAGAAGGTTAAACAAGGAAAAAGTGGCTCCAATGATTACAAAACATGCTGAAAATGTATGTCTTGAAGTGAAGAGTATGAAGACGAAGAAGAGAGACGGAAGGCAGACCTAACTCCATAACTAAATCAATGGCTCTGTAGCCGGGTTTAATTTGTTTACTTTGATTTAATTACACCATTCACAATGAAAATGGTTCTCACTTTAAAAATACCTATTTCCTTAGTATTTTATTTACCTAAGCAGGCATGTTTTATATTGCCTTTTGTTTGTAAGTATTAAGCATTAAATGGAAAAAGTATTGTGTGCGAAATTATTTTTTTGTTGAAAAGAATTGAATCAAGGATCAAAAAACTAGAAGCTTACAGACCCTTTAAATCAGGGAGTAGTAGCGTAGGAGTTTTACTTCATTTTCTTATCATAGAAATCGCAGATAAAAGTAGTTTTTTCCTAATTTCTTTGATATTATTCGTAAGATTTTATACAGTTGAGGGGTGCCCATCTTATAGGTTCTTTCCTAGAAACAATATTGCGCTCAATCGGATAGAGAAATCTCGAAAAATTAGTATGGCTTAATTAAAATTAGAAAAGAAAACATCTAACGTGTTTTAAGATTAAACATGAATAACTGGCATAATTTAACATTCTATTTTTTTTTGAAAACACGAGATGTAAGACGACATTAGATTTTCGAGGAATCAATACACATAGGAGGTTCGAATCTGGAGCCGTTCCGTGTTAATTGCTGTCGCTCTCATTCTAGGACAGAATTCAGATAAAATTTTTCAGGTTAACTTCACCTATCAAGGTTTGAAACTCTCTTCGAGGTGTCATTCCTTTGTACGCAAGACAATATATTTAATATATAAATATAATACATATTGTTTCTGGTTAGGGAACCATCATCAGTCGCGCTTTCCACAATTGAATGTCCTCGTCGAACACTTCTTTATGCATTTGATGCATTTCGTTTAAATTTGAAGACGCGATAGGACATTAAATTGTGGAAGCGCAACTGATGAAGGTTCCCTAATCAGAAAAAATATGTATTATATTGATATATAATATATATTGTCTTGCGTACAAAGGAATGACATCTCGAAGAGAGTATTTTATTTTGTGACAAAAGAACCTCTAGAAATAAAGTTTTTTGCCTTTTCGAGAAAATCCACTCTTGAAATCTCGTTTGCTAATGTGGAAAAGTGTTGTAGTGAAATGCAAAAGGTATAAAAAAGTTATTGTACCTGTGAAACTTTATCTATGACATTTTTGATATATTTTTGATATTTTTTCTTTTTTGAAACTTTTGACAAATTTGATACTTTCAACGTTTCTGACATTTTTGGTAATTTTGACATTATTCGCATTTTTGATGTTTCTTTGACATTTTCACAATTTTTGACGATTTTTGACATTTTGGAAATTTTTCACATTTTCCACATTTGAGACATTTTTGGAATTTATGACATTTTTGACATATTTGACACTGACATTTTTGATATTTTTGTCATTTTGACATTTTAGAAATTTTTTTTTGACACTTTTGACATTTTTTGACATTTTAACATTTTTGATAATAATTTTGTCAAAAAATGTTGTGTTATTTTGGTTTTTGGCGTTTTTGAGGTATTCACAATTTTAACATTTTTTACTTTTTTCTAGGGCACATTGTCACATTGCCTGACAGTGTTATACGCTGATAACTAGTAGTCAGACACGCTGTGTTCATATTTTTACGCGGGCTTTCATTACATGCGGATGTGCTATCAAGGTTTTCCCTCCCCCCCAATTTTAAGTGACAGCTTTCAGACGGCACCTGTGGGAAAGTCACAAAAAGCTTATTTCACTCTTTTATTATAATAGACAATTTGTTCCACATTTTAAACGGATGTTCTATTATACGCGTTTTTCCTTTCTAGAATGGTCCAAAATCATCCAATCCTTTAATTTTATTAATCATTTTGTTGCCAGTGGGCTTGAAAATAGGAGTTAATCAACAATTTTCTTTGCCATATTCGTTTTTATCGACAGAATATTAGTAATAGTTGGTTGTTCAAAACAGTAAACAAAATCTTTGGACAAAGCTGTTAGCATACTTATAAACGTAGAAACTAGTATTGAAATAGTTGTTTCATCTTATCCGGAAGTTTATTCCTATTGACTATTTTATAAGCTGTTTGCACAGTTGAACTTTCGCATTGGCATTCGCTAGTTCCATGACCTCCGGAAAATTGTAACGCCATTTCCGCTGTTCAAGCCCGTGTGTTGCTCAGACAGTCTACAATTTTACGGCATGTACACTGCCAATAGGTCGTGGATATAAATGCTCGACTTTATTAGCCGTGAAATTGAGAGATCGGTTTGTTAACAATCTCGCACGGACGCGAAATAACCACAGCTTCGAAAAAGCAGTAATCGTTATGTGTTGGATGTGATTATAAAGGCATCTTTTAATTGCTCTGTCAGACTATGCGAAATATTAATAGCTAGGTACATATTTGTAAATATTTTTCTTCGTTTAGTGTAAAGAGTAATCAAATAAGAAGAAAATACAATGTGGGAAAGTTAAACGACTGGATGGAATAACCATATTAAAAGAATGACAGACCAAATAGTAAGGATAGGTCAATCAACCAAGATAAGGGCATAAGTCATTTAATAACAGAGAGAACGGCGTAAAAGAAAAGAAGAAGAAGGTAATATATGGTGAACTATTGGCAACTAATATATGATCCAAGAATTTTGTTGATTCAGTAATCCGATTAACGAAATAAGGGAAAACCTACGAAGTGAATAATGAATCCGATATAGAATTGTTCAAAGGAGATGCCTATTATTAATTTCATCGGCAGCTAGATATAATCGTCCTCATTAAACATTCTACTTTTCTTTATGAGTTGTGCTCTTCTTTCTGTACTACTATTGAATTGTCAAATTGTGTTGTCTATTTAATTGTAGATGTCGAGATCTAAATGTTTCTCAAATGCAACATTTATTATATTTGCCAGGAATTTTGCAAGTGCAAGTTATTGAGTTTTGAGTTGTGTTTGTTGGTATTATTTTCAATATAACTGATATTAGACTATTTCGTATTTTAACATTAAATCTCTTCATATTTTCTGACAGACCCTGTATATGTGATATAGCTGTTAGTGTAATGTATCTGTCCTGAAACTCAGCTGATATACAGTGTGTATCATAATGTAGAGTATACATTTTGGTAGGTGATAATGCTGGTCAGTATGAACTACAATCGTCAGTGTATTGAACCTAATAGATGTCGGTGACATCTACCATCAATTGAGTAATTTAAGTATATGAACGCATACTATGCTATAACATATACATACCATACTCTTGACAGATCATTCGAGTGTTTTATATAAAAACACATCAGTAAATATATATACAGATATATATCCACATATTTAGAACTATATTTTCATTCAACGTATGACAGCCGTTTCGAACCAGGAGTTCTTGTCAGATACGCTTCCTTGAATGACAAGTTCTAAAGTGAAATACTTGGATGCTATACACATCAGTAAGACAACAGTCAGTGTATTGAACCTAATAGATGTCGGTGACATCTACCGTCAATTGAGTAATTTAAGTATATGAACGCATACGTTGAATGATATAGTTCTAAATATGTGGATATATATATCTGTATATATATTTACTGATGTGTTTTTATATAAAACACTCGAACCATCTGTCAAGAGTATGGTATATGTAATATTTGTAAATATACAGTAATTTCGTGAAATATGGTGTTATTTACCAAAAGTGCTTAAACGTTACTGTTACTTTTCCATAGAATCTTAATAAATTCTCTCTCAAAATAAGATATTCAATGAAAAACAATGTCAATTTAATATGTTTGATTAACTGAAGCATTATAAGGGAATTCTCTCCAAGTTGAAAAAACAAAAAATCAAAGTCTAGTGTTTTTTAGGGTTTCGTATATACAATATACGGATACTCTTATAATATCACTCCGGATTTCTGCCTCTGTCACATCACAGCAATTTTCTCCTAAACTACTGGACGGAAGAGGTTGAAATTTGGTATCAATGAATAGTTTGGTCACCCGATCAGGGGTACATATCGTAAATGAAGAAATTTTGATTTTAGGGGTACTTCTGGGGGGAAAAACTAAAAAAATCGACCGTTCCCCCCCTGATCTCCGAAACTACTGAGCCTAAAATTTTGAAAAAAATAAGAAATATAGAACGTTGCGCGAATTTTACAAGAAAAATAAGGAGAAACCATTAATATTAATTTTGGGGAGAGGGGGGAAATTATAGAATTAAATGAAAATTTAAAAATAAAAAAAAACTCAAACGCATCAAGTATTACATCAAATGATAGGTTCCATTCTGAGGAACAGAAATATATTTTTTCATATCTTTAAAAAAATTAGTTAACAAGATATTAACGAAAATATATCAAAATTTACCCATTCCCCCTTATCTCCGAAACTATAAAACGTAAAGTATTGAAAAAAAATAGAGGTATAAAGTCTGACCTGAAATTTACTGGAAAAATAAGGAGAAACCACTACTTTTAATTTTAGGGGGCAAATTAAAGAATTAAATGGAAAATCTAAATTTAAAATTGTTTCTAACTCTTCATGTTATATAAAAATGAAAGGGCTGGTTATGACGAAAACAAATATATTTTTTTCATATTTTTAAAATTAATTAAAAAATATTTAAAAAATTACCCCTTCCTCCCCTTATCTCTGAAACCATAATCGGAAAAATTTTGAAAAAAAATGGAGGTATAGCCTCTCACCTGATCTTTACTGGAAAAATAAGGAGAAACCCCTAATATTCATTTTGGGGGCAAATAATAGAATTAAATGGAAATATAAAATTAAAATTGTTTCTATCCCATCATGTTATATCAAATGAAAGGCTCATTTTGACGAATACAAATATATTATTTTTAAATTTTTAAAATAAATATTTTAAAATATATTAAAAAAATTACCCATTCCCCCGTTATTTCCCAAACTATAAGACCTATTTTTTACAGGAAAAATATGAAGAAATCCCCAATATTAATATTGGGGGTCAAATTATAGAATTAAACGGAAAATAAAATAATATTTTTTTAACGCATCATGCAATACATCAAACGAAAGAGCTCATTATGAGGAATACAAATATATATTTTTCATATTTTTAAAATTAATTGTTTAGAAGATATTAACATAAAGATATAAAAATTTTTCATTTCTCGCTTTATTTCCAATACCATAATACCTAAAATTTTGAAAATAATTGGGGGTACTGGGGCTCACTTAAAATTTTAAAATTTCCACACTCATATTTCGTAAACATAAACAAAAACCTCACCTTTATTTCTTGAATGATAGTTGTGGCATTTAGCTCTCTTAGCTACCACGTCAAAATATTACATTGAAAACATAAATATTACCTTACTTTTTTGCAATACAGAACAAAAACCAAAAACCATAATTATTCCGTTATGAGTCTGCAGATAATGACCAAAAACAAATTTAATCCGATGTTGCCATGATTTATGTATCATTAACTATCTTGAAAATTTAAATAATGTATTTTTGTTTTATTTATACCTTCATTTGATAATAATGGTAGATCATTTTGTGTATTGTACTGATCAATGGATAAATTTTCTCGCAGTTTTGCAAATAACTGGTTAAAGACACACGTAAGTGCTTACTTTGGTTGACAATTTTGGACAATTGTTTCTCGTAAACCATAACCTTTTTGCCCTATGTTATAAAAGACATTTTTATTTAAATGGATCCGTTGTATCTTCTACCAAAATATCTGCCATGTATTTTATAATTTTGTTATTTGTTTTATCTGCGCCTCCAGCAGATAATTTTTTCACAATAAAATATTATTTAATGTTATTTAAGAGAAAATGTTTTCATATTTGATAATAGCTAATATAGAATATTTGTTTTAAATGCAGATTATATGTTTTGATCCTGTTCTTATAGAGCATTCCTACTTAGTCAAGTATTCTCTAATTGACCGTGTGATTCAAATACAATTATTGAGCTAACAAAAGTGAAATGCAATATAATACAGCGTTTACCTTAATCTTAACAATAAATAAAAATTCTCTATTACCACTGGTCACGAAATAATTTGAGAACGACTTTATGGATTTTATTCATATTTGTTTTAATTTTTCTAAACGTTGTAGAAGGTTCTTACTGTTCTTACATTGGAGTTAAATTGAATTGAGCATACGAAGCTCCGTGTTTCTGTTGTGACGAGAGTTAAAAAGGCGTCGGCGCTGCACCAGAAGAATACTTACCCAAGGAAAATTATTGTAATTATTAAACATTAATGCAAAGTGCCCTGCAGTTATGGCATAATTAACACCATTATTTCATACTAATTAATAAAAACATTGTTTTTTTTAATAAAGTCTCAAATTTACCTCAGTGTCAATTTCTGCACAGCTGGTATTGCAATATCGCAAATCTCATGTTGGTGTCTTGAAGAGTTATTCTAGGACTCACAATTGCTAATAATTAATGGAATGTGCTTACACACATTCGAAAATAGATAAAAAACTTATCCAAATAAAGCCTCAATGCTCCATGAAGCGAAACAACCTGTTGTTTTACACATCATTGCTCATTAAGGGAATGTATCAAATATGATTTAGTTTTTCTTATCAGACTTCGTAAGGTTTTTCCTAGGTTTTCCCTTATGACTTTAATGGGATCACTGAATCAACAAAGTTCTTTGGTCGCATTTTTTGACGAATGCACTATCTTATAAGAAAGTCGCACCTAGGAGCGCCACATAAAGTTCTGAACATCTCCCTTTCAAATTCTTCCAATTTGAAAGGAACTTTATGATTATATGATCTTTAGAAATTTCTGTGCTACCCTGTATATTACAAATAAAATTATCTTAGTTACGTCAAAAATCAAATAATAAACATTGTCAAATATTTAAATTTACATCTTGGAATTGTACCTTTTTAATCCGTAGTTTCTTAGACATTGACAACGGGGTCTGATCTAGACCCCGAAACGTTTGGTATATACAGCAATTTCCTTTAAAGTGTGGTGTTATTTCCCAATAAACACTTAGACATTCACAAATAGCTATTGCCAATAATTTTGGATGTGAATTCATAATTTTTTATATGACTACTCCGCAGCGAGTACGATTCACAGTGAATTTTAAGCGTTTGTATGAACACAAATATTGCAAATGGTATAATAGCGCCAATGTCCCGGAGTTTAAAAAGCGTTGGGTTAACTCCCGTGCGAATGAGGTCTTAATCCGTGGAATAGCTTAGATTTACAATTAGACCAGGGAGATAACGCTGGGGTCGGTTTCTAGGAGGTTCAAAATTTTAAAAATATTTACAATAAAATAAAACACCAATTTGTCTACCCCGGGCGTACTTAGGACGGGCTTGCTAGTTTAAAAATATAAGGTGAATTGTTTAAAAAAATTTCGCCAACATTGACGAAATAATAAATTTTGTTTTATTGTTTGCAGAATATTATTTTCAAAACGTCTGCTGAATAACTTGGATTAAAATTTAAACTTTCCCCTTAAAGCGAACAACGAATAGTCACATCTGTTATAGACTTCTTACTTTGACAAACGAAGCAGACTTTGAATTTAAAACCAAAAATTAATATGTGACTACGTTCAGACTTTCGTAAATTCTCCCTTAAATATCATAATCTATTCGTTGATATTTTTGTCTGTTTGATTTATTTCAGAATTAAAAATATCCAGATACAGGTATAGTTTCGTCTCTTTTCTGCAACTAAAATAGCTCTCACCAATTTGCTTTTGTATTTATATTTAAAAAAACAGGATACATAAAGGAACAGCGTATTCTCGATGTAGGTTTATATATGTAAATGAAAAAAGGAAAAACATCATATTTGTAATATTTACGTTGGTATATAAAATAAAAGTCACCAACCGACAACTTCGGAAATACACTTCCAAATCAAGGGTTGTTAGCCGGATTTGCTGGTAGAAGAGATCATATTTAATAAGCTGAACATCGTTGGTGTCGTAATTTTGAAATGGTTCTTGAGGAGCCGGATTTAAGTTTGAAGGGTTCAAATGGACAAATGATCTGAAGGCCAGTTTAACTCATTGACTGAATGAATATGTTACAAAATCTCTATTGTCTACAAATTTCCACAAATGTTTTATAATGCAACAATTTTAATTACAAAGTCATATTTCGATGGCTAAAGTGTAAAACCTCAAATGGAAGTTTCTAAATTTTCTAGAAAGCCAAAGAACCAATACTTTTTTAATAAGGCGTTCCAGTTTTTACTGCTGGGGTTAAATTATATTATAATACAACTATTACTGTACTACTATATATACTTTTAAGTACTTACAGTTCAATAAATATTTATAAATTATTGGTGAACTAAACCAAAATAAGAAAATCTGACTTGCTAGGTTTTGCACTGTAGTCCTCGATTTGTAAATAAACTATTTTAGACAAGTTTACACAAGCATAGTTTACGATAAACTAGAGTTATTATTTGATATAACACATGGACTTTACTATGAACATTAAAATATACCAATCTACATGTTTGACATTTATAGAACTCTATACTCTCTTCGAGGTGTCATTCCTTTGTACGCAAGACATATATATTATATATAATGTAATATATATTGTTTCTGGTCGGGAACCTGATCAGTTGCGCTTCCCACAATTGAATGTCCTCTCGAACACTTCTTTATGCATTTGATGCATTTCGTTAAATTTGAAGACGCGAGATGTAAGACTTGAAAATCTAGATGTCGGTCTTACATCTCGCGTCTTCAAATATAGATCTCTAGTTAGGTAAGCTCTTTGGAATAAATCCTAGAAGTATTTTTGAATAATTATGTTGGTTAAAAAAGAGAACTTTGTTTTCTTTATTCTTCCAGGCATTCATAAACTGTTTTCTCTTCATTCGGGTTGTCCTCTTCCTCTATCTCTAGGTGTTGCACGTTGTCATGAAGCAAACAAAACTATAGATGAAATTTATAGGCTTAATACATTCTTAGTTACTTCTAGAAGTACCAGGATTAAGATATTTTGTCATATAACAATGTTCGATGACCCACTTGTGGTCCAGTTTTAAAGAAACTTCTCACTATTTAAAAGAAACTAAACTCTTCTAGCTTAAAAATAACAACAATGTTTACTAATTTTCAAATATAGATTTGTTAAATGATTTAATATATTTCTGTCTCATCACTCAGCAGTTTAATAAAATGTATAAAAAACATCAAATGAACAAATTGTATAATGGTTATTGAAAACATTAAAAAAACACCCCTGTTTAAGAAAATGCAATTAAAAGTATTTACGGGTTATATTTAAATAAATATATTTAAATAAAACAGCCGTTTGAGTAGAGATTTAATTTGTTTAAAAGCATGGATAATAAATACTGTTCAATCTACGTCCATAAAAAACGGAAACAATGAAATTAATCTAATTTATGTGGCTAGATATTTAAATTTAAAGATGAATATAGTTTAATTAAAAACGAATAGAAACGAACATGGAAATGAATTGACTACGAAATATGGTTAGCTAATGATTCCTGTATATGAGATAATATTAACGATTTCGAAAGTTTGTTGGTCAAGTATTCGCTTCTCGGATAATTTTTCAAATCGTTATTATTCGCAACTGAAACTTACGAGTATTACATTTCTCCTTAAATATACCTTAACATTAGGTATTGGTCAGACACATGACTCTAACCGTGTTTGAAAATACATTATAAATGAATAAGTGCTAAAGATTTCAAGATGTGTTCTTCGAGTCATTTATGACGAAGAATTCCTGTCTGCAAATGCTTCGTTACCGATGTACAAGGTGTTGAAATCTTCAGATCTTTTCAGTCCTTTTCCTCTGACTACTAAAGTTTTTGAGATATTTAGTTCAATTTTGGAGCATTAATGCCTGTATGAAGTCTTCATAATAAACCCACAGAAACGGTCATGAAAATCTACCGTATGGTACTTTTTCTGTATATGAGTCTCTCATGAATTTGCAATCTTTTTTATTTCTTGCGTTTTTTGTTATCTAGCACTGTTTTTGTGTAAAAAAAATCATATGTACCGTAGAAACAAACAATTCTTGTGTTATTTATTCTTCTAGTAGGCGGCTGTCATACTAATTCCTCTTATTGACAACTCCAAGTTAACTTACAGAATGTTTAAGCGAAGATAAAAGTTAAAAGTGCATAGCACAAAAGACAAAAGTCGCTCTAATTTGTAGAACTTATGCAGATGAGAACACCCGAACAGCCTTTGTGTCTTCGCCAATACGAACAAATATTGTTCTTTGCGATTGAGAACGACTTCTTAAACTAACTAGATTAAATTAATAGTCAAATTAGCTCTTAAGATTCTTCGCCTAACTGATCAGACCCGGAAAGGTCGAAAGCTTCAATATCGTTGAAGTGGACTTCAGCTTTGGCAACAAATATAGAACCTTATAGAAGGACACGCCTTAAGTAAAATATGTCTTTATATGTTAGTATGTTCTAACGCGATAGGGGCGCTGATGTACTACAAAAAAAGCAACGTCGATACCATCTAAAATCAACTAATTCAGTTAGGGGCTGGTGGCCGAAAGCGTGAGGCGCGGGGTTTTTAATAGAGGCTGGCGGGTTCGAAACGGCAAATTTTTTTTTTAATATTAAGTCCTTATTAATTAATTTTATGTACTATTTTCATTTTTCAATTGACATAAATGAATAGAACTCATTTTAAAATCACATAAAATAAGAACATCAAAATTTTGAATTGTGGCTATCATTGAATGTTTATGTAATATTTATTGTTTATTATAAATGTTATCGCAATTTCAAAATAACAAATATGATATAAAACATATTTTCGTAAAATCAATTATTTTATAAATTAAAAAATTGTTTAAAAAAAGAGAAAAAAGGATCTACTTTAGCTAATATAAGTTAACAAAAAAGTGTAATGTTTTAATTAAATTTTAGATTAATTTCGTGATTACCTAATCATTAATAATGGACTATGTAAACTTATACTACTCGATGGAAACCAAGCGGGAAGATAGCAGAACATATAGTAATTATTAAGATCTCTAAATAAATATTCTATTAAATTGTAAAATCTAAATAAATTTAAAAAAATGATGATCTTTTGGTTCAACATTACCAACTTTAAATATAGATTTTTATTATATTCATAAATTATTTAGACTGTGATTAAAATTGTATAAGAATAATTAAACGTGTAATGAATTGTTAATCATTGCTTACCTCCTGGAAAACGATGGAAACTCAAGCTAGGATTTTTCGCCCTACTGTTTTTGCACCCCAGATAAGAACACAACGAACGTTTCTTCGACATTCTTCTAATATTTATTTAGATGAACAAACACTTGTTCAATATATACACTTGAATTAAATCAATATTAAATCTCTATTTTAAGATTTTACAAAATATAAACTGTAATGATATGCAGTTTTGTTAACTGTCAATAAAAAAAACTAATGGTTTGGCGCGATTTTTGCGCTCGCATTAAAAGGCTATTACCTTGCAACTATTAAATATTTCGTAATTCGTTGATTTTGGCCAGTTCGTTCACCTGATTTAAATCCCATAGACTTTTAAACTTGGGGACATTTAAAACCGCATTATTGTTTCTTATAAAGTTAATCAAGATTTTCTTGGGATTTTCAATCTGATCTCTTCGTTTTCCAAGTTTTTAAATAATTTTGAACAATATTGCATCACAAAACGATTGTTTGTTTTTACGGTACACATGAAATTCATATTTTTTTTACACAAAAACAGTGGCAGATATGAAAAAGAACGCAGGAAATAAAAATAAAATTGCAAATTCATAAGAGATTCATTTACAATTTTTGTCAACTGCCAGGGGGTACTGAAATAAAAGTTGTAGGGGCAGAAATAACACTTGACCCCAGAAAAAGTACCTACCCTTGTGGATTTTCATGCCCGTTTCTATAATCTTATTACCAAGACTTCTAAGAGCTAAAGCTCCAAAATTGAACTAAATACCTCGGAAACTTTACTAATCTCAGGAACCTTCTACATAGATAACGAAGCGCTTGCGGTCATAATGTGCATAGGAATTTTTATCATAAAATGAACGCATCTCGAAATCTTTCGGACCTATTCATTTGGATCATGTATTTCTTAGTGGGCATGGCTTCACCTGATTTAGTTATTTACAATATTGTCCCGTTATTTCTTTTAAAACAAAAGGATACGTAAATTTTCGTCAGGGAGAAACAAAATATTATAAGACGTAATAGTCTTTCGGGTTAATACAAAGTATCTGTAATCACCACGCTATCTTATGATATTTGGTGAATGCACGGGTACAAAAGGTGCCCGAAGATAGTACAAAAATTAACCGACAGACGAAAGCCATTAAGAAAAACACAACACCATCAATACTTCCGAAGTGACTACACATACAATAATATCCACAAACAGGAACGTTGTTTTAAATGTATGTGAAAATGAAATATCTACTGTAAGGTATGGCATCATTGGAGATAGATTTTGAGATTTTAAAACACGTTTTTGGACTGATATTCGCTTAAGACCGACTTCAAGAATATACAAATAGGTTAATAAGTTGTATATAATACGAAATTATCATTGATTGTATTTATTATTTTATGTATTCTGTTACATGTAAAAAATTATATGATATATACTACAAAACAGAAAAGAACCTTAGGACTTAATCAATGTCATAGAAAATATACATAGCACCAACGAGGACAGGCCAGAATCGATGAAGAACTACCAGAACAATACCTGTAAGGAAAGGAATTCCCCAGGGCGATTCTGTGAACACACTACTTTTTTAGTTTGTTCATGGATCAGAAGACAAGTCCACCACCTGAAAATAGAAGTAATTAAATACGATCTACAATCACCACTATGGCGCTTCAACTCTAGATCTAAATCCTTTAATACGAAAATACATTCCTCTTAAACAAAACGTTGCACGACATCTACTAAACACACATCAAATATAAAGTTTTGACAACACAAAAACCAAACAACGAAAGTAATCGGGTGCCTGAACGACACCTCCAAACCGAGATCAGGCCAAGAAGGTGGCCATTTTGGGTACTTAATTTGATATCTTCGTTTTCAAAGTTAGGTAAAGTTGTTTTTTTTTGGAATTTGGAAACAATATTGCCTGACATAAGGATTCATAACATTAATCATAACATACACAAGTGAATCTCGGTCGGACACAATAATAACTAACAGGATACTTGAAATTTGTGAAAAAATATTGCGAAAAATAGCCAGCAAAATTTTACAAAACGCGAAGTAACAACCTAAGATGAAAACATAAAGTGGATCCTGAAATGAAAACTCAAAGACACATATAAACCGAATAGTTTAAGAGAGAATTGTGAGATTTACACGCACTTAATCACCGGTGGGAAGAAGAAATACGGAAAGGCCAGGGCAAATGTGGAGCTGTAACCTTACCACCAATTAAAAATAAGCAAGGTACGAAAAATGAACATGCAGCTAGGCCTGCATTGAAGAAGGGAGGAGAAGAAGGCTTTTCGTGTAGAAACCTAACAACTGTGATTTCTGTGTATTTTTTTAAAACATCTATCAAGCAGTACTTATTGTACTACTTGGTCTTCTTGTTAATTATTTTATTTTTTTTTAGTTCCTTTATAAAGTTTTATTCAATAAGCGCGTAAGATTTAAATTTACCGTCATGTCTGATAGTCTAGTTATACGTGATTATAACCTCAGATCGTATAGAGCGAATAGATCGGAAATTCAGTGGTAAAAATTGTGTTAGAAAATAACAACTAGTGCCCACGGCGATCATCGTCGAAGCTGCTTCTACTGGACAGAAACGTGTAGTATGGTTTTACCAAAAATAAAAAAGGATTTTACGCTATTTACCAATTATTAATAAAAATATCACTATATGACTACTACTGAAATAAAATTACAAACTGGAAATTAATTTTTAGTTATTAATACAATTAAATGCAATTCAATATGTAAATTTTAAGACATAGAAAGCATGACAATATACTATTGATAGATCATGAATAGTTAAAATATCACAAAAAATACAAATATTTTACACTACTATTAAACGGGTGAAGTATGTGTGGAATGTTATAATTAAACAAATTTTATATTTTAATGAAAAATTAAATTGCAAGTAATATGTTCTTTTGCAGTCGTATTTATATTTAGAATTAAATTACGTATAAGGATTAATACTTTAGTCAACAAAATATTGACAATTATTTTAAATCTCCTAAAATTTATGTCTATTACTAAGAATGACACAAAGAAAAGGAAACAGAGACGGAGATAACGAGACAGAAAGTAAACGACTGCCGTTCTTGTTTTATTTTCGAAGCATTTCTGTTAACAACGTTTAAATAGTTAACATTAACGATGTTCTGCTTAAAAATGAGTTTTCCCATTAAAGCGTTTTAATTTACAGGTGACCGCTTGTTGCTTTTCCCGTTTGACAAAAATCGAAAACTGTAGTCGAAATTTAAAACTCATTAATTAAAGTGAGTTTTTGCCATGTAAAGAATACTGACCTTAAGTTCTCTTTGAATTGAGTTTCCAGGTCAACACTAATGAACTTTTCATTTCCGGAAAGAACATTGCTCTACCATCGACGTGAATTATTAATGGTTCAATAATTAGGAAGAACTATTTTAGATAGTCAGAAACTGTTCGAGAAGTTGAGAAGTGGGAGCTAACAGTAAGTGGGATTGAACCTTAAAAGTTGTTGAATTGTGCAAATCGGAAGGTCTTTATGAAATCTAGATGTCACATTTAATTAAGAAATGCAAGTAGACAAGTTTTTGCTTCAAAAAAATAATAAAATGTCTTTCTTAACAATTTATTAGTTTGAAATAATAATAAATACCTACTATATTGTTTAATTTATTCATTCTTATTTTACGTAAGATGTGCTGTGGGCTTATTAGTTTTTGCAGAATTGGTTTTACACGACTTTCAAGGCAGAAATTACCAGCATAGGGAATCTACGGATCTTCATTGTTTCACTGGGTATGGGGTACCAGGTGAAACGGTGAAATCGCTCTCGTGTACAGTGTTGAAAGGATTTGTGCTTTTTTATTTTAAATAGTTCTTAATTTTGTACATTTTATTTCAGTGGGTTGTCTGTATAAATATAAACTATTACCATATCGTGAAAAAATAATGTATTTTTTTAATCAATGTGAAATAATTTATAACCTTTATAAATCTGTTTATATCACTTACAATTTTATGTGGTTTATTAATGTTTAATTCACGTTCGCTACTAAGAGTGATGAACTTGACTAATCCGAACTTGAAACCAGGACCAAGATTATTGACGAAAACTTTGCATCATCCGAGTTTATTTACGACAACAAAGATGCATTTAACAAATTTTTGAGAAATAACGACATTATTATTGACAAATTAAAAGAAAAAATATTCTGCAGAAAATAGTTATGCTACTGTGTGCATAAATTGACCATTTCAAATGACGAAAGCCGTAGAACATATATGAAACTTACAGATATGAAACTTACAGAATACGCCATAATTGACAACAGGAACAGAAATCGAAATGTATCAATCAGTGGGCGTAGATAGAAGCGAATTTCGATTGAAGATGTCGACAACTTTACCTTAGAAAATGTAAATAAATCAATCCAGAAGAGGAACGTCCCAGTGGTGCCATAACTAATGAAGCAAATTCTGATCTTGATGATAGTAAGGAGAAATAAGTTAAGGAACCATTCTCGAGGCCAAACCTCAAACGAACCAACTCCCCCACTCCAATCTACTGTACTAGAAATTGCTCAGAAATACCATTGAATGTTTCTTACTGCATCCATGGTAATTTTAGGGACAGATTATATAAATGGAAAATAAAAATTCAATTTTCAAACGCATCATGTAATATATCAGATAAAAGGCTCATTATGTGAATTACAAATATATCATATTTTTAAATCATTTGTTTAAAAGATATTAACAAAAATATTAAACAACGACTTAATTCCCACTTTAGAAACTACACTATTTAAATTTTGTAAAATATATTTTATTTGCATTTTTAAATAATTTGAATAACAGATTTAATAATTTATGATTTAAAACTTGACCTATTTTGCCTCAAAATTCAGACAGTAGATTATAAAAGGCTTCCCCGAAAGTTTATTAGTAAAATAAAACTCTAAAGTTAATTTTTGGGGGCCAAATAAGAAAAATAAATACATATGTATTCTTATAAAAATCAAGCGAATCCTGAAACAGATAAAATAAAAAGTCTATGTGTGGAAAATGAAAGTGTATATTTTTAATAAATTTAAAACGCTTCCTTTAAAAGATATTAGGGTAAATATAAGAAAATGCACTCTTGCATTCCCTGCTTGTCTGAAACTAGAATATTAGAATCTTGAAGGTGGTACGGAACCCTTAGTATGCGAGTCCAACTCACACTTGACCAATTTATTAATTTCTAAAATTTATTTCAAAACAGTTAACTTTAAAACGTGTGTTTAATATTTATTTACTGGCTCATTCTGTTTATTGAGTTTGCCTATGTTCTGCATTACAGTTAATGTTCAAATGTAATATATGATTTTTAGAGGATTGGTTTACAATTTCAATGAAATTTTGGATATTTGAAACTCATAATAAACATAGTTTAATACAGATAGAATTTGAAATTGAAATATTAACATGGGAATTCCCTATGATGAGACATACGAAAAGAACCGCATAATAAGCAACCAGTAAGGAATTTTCGAGGGTGTAGGATGTTTTTATTTTTCGAATTTCTTAGGAATAACATCACAAATACTGGAAGTACTCCAAAAGTATCAGGGTTAAAAGCAGACCCCTTTTTCAATGTCAAAAAAATTAATACAGCGGAATTAAAACATTTAAAAGTTCGCAATGGTACAATTCAAATTAGCAGTAATTTATTTTAGGACAGCAAGTGTGAGATTCTGTGCACTTCCACTGGATAAATATTTATTAGATAGTAGTATAAAAGTCAGCTTGACGCGGGTAAGACTCCTGTCGACAGGAGTTTGACATGTGGGATGTGGATGACTCATGGATTATTTCACCTGATTTCTAGGCGTTGTCACTATTATTTAGGAGGTCAATTTTCGAAATTCGACCGTAATTGGTTTGAACGTTATTAAAGCTCTTTTTGTTAGAGTATATGAAAGTGTGGTTATCTCTAGCAACCGGAATTTAAACAGAGGTAATTCAGCTAATATTGAAAAGATTGGAAAGGGTAATTTCTACACATTAAATAGTCCATTAATACTGATCCCGAACAGTCTAGCAATTAAATACCTACCATTAAAGCCGGAGAAGTGACGAGAGTGGGAAAAAAATTTGAGACATACAACAACAAGATCATCATCGAAAGATTTCAGCAATTTACATCAAAATCCCATTTCTCATATTCCTGAACTAAATTACAAACTTATCTCCTTACTCCTATATATATTTTTTCGTTTTAGTTGCCAATTATGTAACAGCCTGAATAACTTATAAAATATTCCTAAAACTATTTTTAGTCAGCAAGGTATCGCAGATAAATTCGCATACGTTTCGTGAATTTCTGGGTTTCAAAATCCACTCGCTTTACTTTGAGCGACGTCCAAATTGGAGAAGTGAGGCTAAAGCCCAAACGAAAATGATGATATTAGGGCTTTGCGTGCAGGTAGACAAAATCACGTCACACTTTACGCAGGAAATCTGTGACGTGAGAACGTAAAATTGCTTCGTGCCTAAAACCATCTTCGCAGTTTCGTATATCGTTCTATACTCAACAGAATAATAAAATAACGGACAGCTTGAACAGATGTAAAGTGTTTCTTTTCTCAAACTGCCAGACCTTTTTTTGCGTTTGAAGAAAATTATTCTCTGAGGATTTGTAGCGATCAAACGTCAAAGATGTTATATAGATGATTGATAATCTCAAGAACTATACAGGGTGAGTTTTTTTGTTGATCAGTATGGGGATCTCGGAAACTAGCGGAGATAGAGCAATGGTTAAATAGGAAAAAATTTGCAGTTTTACTGGCCAAATTTAATGACACTTTCGGATTTTGTAAAAAGTAATGGCTTACTAGTCAATTCCCTCTAGCTTCTTTGTTTTTTATTTTATAAAAAAAGTGTAAATATCAAAATTGAAGGGAATTGAATTGTATCCCGAATATGATTGTCATGTCCTCGTTTGCTTGACCGCTCTCGTTTTTGAGATATGACACAAACTTTTTTTTTTAATCTAAACCATAGTTGGCTATGACCTCAAAAAATTGGACATTTTTAGAGCTTCTCAACGATATAACACTCGATATAGTTATTCATAAAAAATAACGGAGTTATGGATGCTTTTCTCTGTTATTTTCACTTTTAACGTAGGTAGCCATGAAAAAGATTGTTTTCACTTTGACGTTTCCTCATTAGAGAGTAATTCCATTAGTAGTGCTGAACTGACAGTCGATATTGACAAGTTTTTCGTGATATAATGGAATATTCTAACGAAGAAAAACTGAATATGGTGAAATGTTATATCATATGCCATACAAATTAATTTCATGCAGCTGAGGAATACTTTCATAGATATTTTAATCGTCGTCAACCTGCTCTATGTACATTTAAGAGGCTTTACGATAGTTTACGCACATATGGATCTTTTACTAAACCACCAAAGGAACGTAATCAAATTAACGAAGCAGCACAAATAAATGTTTGGGCAATGGTAAATCAAAATCTATCTACATCAACTCGTGAGATTGCGGCAGAAGCTGGCAGATCTCAACGAACTGTAATTAAAGTACTGAAAGCGCCCAAGTTCCACCCTTACAAACTTTCAGTTTCTCAAACTTTGCATGCTGGTGACGAACATCGACGTATTCTGTTTTGTACATGGTTTAGAGACATGTGCCTTGACAATCCAAAGTTTCCATTAAAGGTGTTATGGTCAGATGAAACTAGATTTACTAACTGCGGTATTTTCAATAGACACTATGAGCATATCTGGGCTAAAGAAAACCCTTTCCCTGTAGAACAAAGACGACTCCAGATAAAATTTGGTTTTAATGTTTGGTGTGGTATCATAGGGTCTACTATTCTGGGGACTTTTATCTATGACGAATCACTTACTGGGAGCGCTACTGGCATTTCTTCAAGACATATTGCATAATTTGAATTTGAGAACTCGTTTAGAAATTGAATTGTTCCAACATGATGAAGCACCTGCTCATAACTCGTTATTAGTAAGACAACACTTAGATAATATCTATCCAAACTCTTGGATAGGAAGAAATGGCCCACGCGAATGGCCGCCCCGGTCTCCCGGTTTGGCAGTTATAGATTTCTATTTATAGGTTGCGCTAAAAAATAAAGTATACAAAAGAAAGTATAAGACAGTTGGTGACCTAAGAGAGGCGGTATTTAAAGCAATTTAAGAAATTGATAGGTGGTCTGTGAGGAAAACGGTAATGTTAACCTAGAAAAGATGCAATTTTTGTCTAAATAGCAATGGTGGGCTTTTTGAACAAAAATTGTAACCATTATTATGTACTTTAATTTCTTAAGTTATTAGTAAGTACCTACTTATTTAGTTTTTTCGTTATATCTGATATACCTTATACAATAATCGTTCAATGTTTTTTGGAATAGTTATTAATAAATCAATCTATTGCATGGCTAACTACGTTAAAAGTGAAAATAAGAGAGAAAAGCATCCATAACTCCGTTATTTTTATGAATAACTATATCCAGTATTATATCGTTGAAAAGCTCTAAAAATGTCAGATTTTTTGAGGTCACAGCCATCTATGGTTTCCATTCAAAAAAAGAAAACTTTGTATCATATCTCGGAAACGAGAGCTGTCACGCAAATGACAATCATAATCGGGATACAATTCCCTTCAATTTTGATATTTACACTTTTTTTATAAAATCAAAAACAAAGGAGCTAGAGGGATTGGACTAAATAGACAGAATTTCGTTTTTTCAAAATATCTAGTAAGCCATGACTTTTTACAAAAATCCGAAAGTGTCATTAAATTGGGCCAGTAAAACTGTAAATCTTTCCCAATTTAACCATTGCTCTATCTCTGCTAATTTCCGAGATCCCCATCATCAAAAAAAAACTCACCCTGTATAAAACTTAGAAGCAACTTAAATTAAAGTTAAAATTCTTTTGATTTTAATATTTGCTGTCAAGTACTTCGCAAGCATTTTGCAAATTTAATAAAAACGGATAATAAGATTTTTTTATCGTTTTTTATCCATTCAGTTAGTGTAATATAATTTTCAGATGTCAGATATCTACTTAAAGAATAACAAAGATGTACATTTTAGGTGATAAAACTAGCAAGCCCACATGTATTGATAAAATTGATTTCTTTGGGGAATTCTTAGAAAATAGACATACACATTTGGTAGTTGTAAATTTTTCTCTTCTTCCTTTTAAGCTATACCCATATATACTATTATTGAAAATAGTTGATAATACTATTTTATTTGTTTCAGCAGCAGATCAGTCTTAATTTAAGTAAGTATAATTTATTCAGCAACGAAAATTAGTAACTCTTT
The DNA here is from genome assembly GCA_034190945.1 of Octodonta nipae. Lineage (NCBI taxonomy): Eukaryota > Metazoa > Arthropoda > Insecta > Coleoptera > Chrysomelidae > Octodonta > Octodonta nipae. Next base: position 694,895 of record CM067222.1, read on the forward strand.
AAAAGTATATGAGAATTTTATATTGTTTTATTCCGATTTTAGCCACTAATTTACAAGTAGTCCAAGTATAAAACAAGGAACACATATATTATATTGCAATTTTTATACTCTGGAAATAATCTTATACTTCAATATATTATATTATTTTGACATTTTAATTTCATACATGAAAGGCGTTTTTAGGAGCATACAATTTAAATTGAAATAAACTGCAGGAAAATTTTGTTTCTGAAATTTACCGTATTCCAAAAACAACTGTGATTTCAATATTTGAATATGGCTGGCGCGTATAAATTCTCCGAGGGACTGTATTTCGCCAATAACGCGTAGAATGTTGGCTTTCAAGGGTTAGATTGTTTCTGGATAATGGGTGAAAACACGCGACTTAACATATCCACAGAAAAAAATAATCTAATGGGATGGTTACGACCAGGCACCTTTCTTATGAAAATATGGAATTCCGTCAAATTATTTGAAATGTTGATATGTTGTAGAACTTGATGTTCTGACAAAAAGAGTTTATGGGCTCAAACAGATTCTAGCTAATTTTTGAGATTCAGAGTGTTAAACATAGAAAATCCTTCATTTTTGATATCAGATTTCTCATATAAATATTTCACCAAACAACTGGCATAAATTATAGTGGATTACAGGGTATTGCAAAAATACTTAACACGTTTTTTGTAAAAATCATTTTTGTATAAGAAGATGTTATTGCACAATTAATATATCGTTAAAATAATAAATTCTTGGACGTGCTTCATATAATATAAAATGTGAGTCATAAATATAGCTAGATCGAGCATCTATAATTTTTAACTAATTATGAGTCACTCTGTAGGAACCATTCTTATTGCAATTTCAATAATACATTAAACAGATATATAGTCCGTCTCTTTATACCCTACAGGATGTTAAACTCATTGCAAAAGCCGTACATATTAAAAAAGTAGTTTTTTATAGTACCCTGTAGTTCTAAATTTTCTCCGTCAACTTTGTATGTTATTACATTTTTACGTTAAAAAATGTTCAGTATAACTGGGCAAAATATTATAAAGATTCTATTACTGGTTTTCAAGCTATAGAGTGTTAAACATCGGAAATGCCTCTTCTTCTTATCAGATTTCTCAAAATAGTGTTGTATTTCCGTTAAACGTGATTTGCACATTATTTGACATAAATATTGCTTAAAACGATTACTATTATTTTTGGTTACAGGACGTTTCAATAGACCTAACATGTTTTTTAGAAAATTCATTTTTTTATTATATTATATAAAGTTCAATACATAAGAAGATCTAATTGCACAATTAATACAATGTTATAGTAAATAATTTTTGGACGTGTTCATATATTATACAGTGTGAGTCGTAAATATTGCTATAGTGAGCACCTATTATTTTTTCCATTAATGAGTAACCCTGTATAAACGATGCGTCCTGTAATATTTAAATTAAATGAAATGAATCTACTATCCGTCACACTCTATTCCACAGGTTTGAAAAAACTGTACAAATTAAAAAAGTAGTATATACAGGGTTACTTATTAATGGCAAAAATAATATATGCCCACTATAGCAATATATACGACTCACATTGTATAAACAAGTTCAAGAATTTCATTTCTTTAGCATTATATTAATTGTGCGGGTACATCATATGGATTCAATATTGTTATCAAAAAATGAGTTTTCTAATAAAACTTGTTACGTATGTTGGAGACACCCTGTAAACAAACATAATTACTAGTAATTGTTGTGTTCAATATTTTAGTAAAAAAATGTGAAATTCATGTTTTATGTAGTAAAGAGAAATAATACACCTCTTTTATCAGAAATCTTATAAGAAAAAGGAAACATTTCTGATGTTTAACACCATATATCCCAAAAACTAGTCATACAATTTTAATAATATTTGGCTAAGTTAAACATCGAACATTTGTTACCGTAAAAATGTAATAACATACAAAGTTGACGGAGAAAATTTAGAACTACAGGGTGATGTGAAAAAAAACTTTTTTTAAATATGTACAGCTTTTGCAATCAGTTTAACATCCTGTAGAGTATAAAGTGACGAATTATTATCTGTTTAATGTATTATTAAAATTGCAGCAGGAATTGTTCGAACAGGATGACTCATTATATTAGTATATTATATGAAGCACGTCCAAGAATTTATTATTATAACAATATATTAATTGTGCAATAACATCTGCTTACGTTTTCAACATAGTAATACAAAAATGATTTTTTACAAAAAAACATGTTAAGTATTTTTGCAATACTCTGTAATCCACTAATGTTTATGGCAATTTGTTCATGTCCTATAATGTACAAATCGCGATTTCTCCAATAACCGGAAATAAAACACTTCTATTATGTGAAATCTCATATCAAAAATGAGGCATATTCGATGTTTAACACTGTATACCTCAAAAACTAGTCATAGAATCTGCTTGAGCCCACGGACTCTTTTTGTCATAACATCAAGTTCTACAACATATCAACATTTCAAATAATTTGACGGAAGTCAATTTTTCCATAAGAAAGGTGACTGGTTCTTTACAAATTAAAGTCATGGCATGAAATGCATCGAATACCATGCAATGCAACCATGACTTTCAGGGATTCCTCACAAGATATAAAAACGAAAATTACTTTAAGGGCAGCAACGTATTAAAAGTGTAGTTCTAACAATTTTTGCTGACCGTTTCACACTAAAATGGCAGAAACAATTAATTAAAACGAATTAGGGTGAAAACATATTTATTTATCCCACGCAGTGAAATATTGTCCTTATAAAAAGTGTAGATGTCCTTCGATTTCCTAATTTGAAGAATTGCCTTCCTGTAATTTCCCGCATGACCGAGGTTTGCCAGATATCAAGGCTTCCACAAATTTATGACCGTATTTAAGGTGAACTGCTTTTCGCCAGGCACTTCTTTTCTTCCGTTTTTGTCCCCTGTTAATCTGTGAGAATGACCTACGACGTTCAATATCCTTTAACATTATGGAGTTTCTTTTGAAGGTTCTTGTTGCTGGAACGCTGTATCGGGATATAGTGGAACTCTAGTATTAGGAAAGGGTTAGTTTTTGAAAATGACAAAAGTAAGCCACCCAAATACCCTTATATTTAATTAGTAAAAAGTAATTTATGGATGGTATTACGTGGTTAATATATAGTTTTTATAATAGCACGTCAATAAATGTAAGTTTAATATTCTTTCAGCAAACAACCAAATAAATTAGTTTTCTTGGGTCCCAGATTAATATTGTATTCCTACCCCAGTTATTTATTAAGTATACAGGGTGGCCTTCCGGAAATTCCATGGATGAGTAATGGGAAAACCATACTTAGCGAATTCCTAAAACTTTTCCAATATTCCAAAGTGAAGGGGCACCGGGCAATAATATTTTTAAAATGACAGCGCTTCCGGACGTGGCTGTCACTTGGTTATTTTACCGCATGGAACACCCTATATATTATTTATTTTTTGGGCTTTAAGTAAAACTAGTGGTCGTGCAGTGGTCGAAATTCGACCCTATTGCATGAAATTGTAAAAAGTATATTTTTATGAGAAACACTTGTGGAGAAATCGGAGAAGTAGATGTCATAATCAAAATTATTGACTCATATTGACAAATCTATTGAAATAAAAAGAAAATAAAAATGTAATCAAATATCGGTATATGAAATATTTTTGACAAATAAATGACCCTCCTAATTTTTGGCTGGAACTGCTCCTGGCACAATGTTCGATATAATAATTGGAAGATTTTTCTTTGCAACCTAAAAGTTATCGTCATTTGCGATTTCAATCACGTTCAGGAATATTAAAGAAAAGAGATGACCAACAACCCTATGAGAACTTGAATATTTAGTACATTCTCTATTGTCCGCTGTCTGACAATTTTTTACACAACACCTTCGGGAAGGTTGTGATAATAATATATTAATCAAATAATTGAATTCACATTAAAAACAGAATATTTAATATGGAAGTTACTGCAACGCGTCCGAACAACGCTTGCATGCCACTTCCAGAAGTACATGCTCTAAGAATATAACGATCGTCTTCTCCATATATAATTTATTTATTTTTATTTATTTATTTATTTATTTATTTTTTATTTACGGTTGTACCACTTTACAAGAAATTAACATTAATTTTAATAAAGAGTAAACAGTGATCAAAAATATGTATACATAAAATGTAAATTAGAAACTTACATGTTCAAACGTTTAATTAATCTATTAAATGTTGTTGTAGATATTCCAAATAACTCTAAACTACTACCATGAAGATTGGCCAGTCTTAAAATCCTAGTAATAGGTTCATTACAACCATAATTTGTACTATGAAATGGAATGTTGAAAATCGCAGTATTACGTGTTCTTCTAGTATTAACATTAAAATTTATCAAGTCTAGTAACTCTGGAATTTGTATATTTCCGTTCAAAATGTTATAAAGGAACCTCAAATCTGCTTCCATTCTTCTGTGATGTAATGACGATATGTTGAGTATTGAGAGGATCTCATCATATGTATACTGTTGTCTACAGATACCTAATTTATATGCGCATACTCTTAAAAATTGGTTTTGTACTCTCTCAATGTTGTCTATATCAGTATTATATGAAGGAGACCAAATAAGTGAACCATATTCCAAAATAGATCGAACTAAGCTAAAATATAACAACTTCAAGGTTTGTACAGAAAACTGATTGCTATGTCTAAGAACAAATCCTAACATTTTTAAGGCCTTAGTTGTAATATCATTAATATGATGCTTAAAAGTTAATTTTGAGTCAAGGTAAATTCCTAAATCTTTAATTTCGCCTTGTTCTTGCAGCAGTATATTATTTATATTATAACAGTAATTTACAAGTTACTCAATGTGTTGACCGTCTGGCGGCGGCGGCACTGTCAGTTGTTTGGCGTTGACATTATTGAACGTAAATAATGAATTTTTATTATATTTTATTTAATGAATGAACCAATATTATAAATTAATATTAGCATTCTGCACTAAAGATCCTCAGTAGCTACTAAACAAAACAAAAATGAAGAAAATCGGTTTAGAGACAGAGGAGAAAATGGTACCTAATCGTTTTGTCTTTGCCTATTTATATATAGATTCTAGACATATTATCTGCATAATATCCTATACTTAAGTCTCACTGTTTTTTACATATATCAATTTTTATGGTAAATTTGTTGTTTCAAGCTCTAAAATATATATCAGTTTTTTATTTGGGAATTAATTATACAAGGTGATCCAAAAATATCAGCAATTTTCCAAGTAGAATCTTCCTATTTTTCTAATTCAAGGCAGCAAAAAATGTGTAATTTTCAGAACGATTGACAGAAAATTATAGGCCATACGCCTTAAACATTCTGTATTATTATAAGGAAGACTGCATGCGGCGTGTTAGCATCCCACGTAGAGTTATTTTTTAGATGAGAAAAATGTTTAGAAAATCAAGGGCATCAATTTGAAAATTTATTAAATTAATTTTTCAATTTTTTGCCATTTCAATATTTTTACTGTCAGCTCTTTCATGTTCCAGTTCTTTATACACTTAAAAGCTATTGAGAAATTCTGCAGATTCTGCGTATCCATAAAAACACTAATAAAGTTGAAATTTTTGTTTTAGTTCGCCAACATTTTATAGGCTAAGTATAATTATCAAATTCATTATCAACTGGGATAAATTTAAAGTTTGATAACTTGCCACTATAACAAAAAATATGCTTGTAAAACTTTATGTGCACATTTGAAAACACCTGTGTATTTAATAATATTGTTACGGGCTACTTTTCGTTCATATTCTCACTGTTCTTCCAATTAGTGAAAAACTTTATTTAATACCGATAAAACTTTCGTAACTGACAATACGACTCAACTTAATAATTCCAATTACACAATATGACGTTGAATGTCAAATGTCATCCGCACTGCACTGTCTATATCTTCTTTATATATTTTGCCCTTCTAGAATTTTCAACTGAATTCAGGAGCCTAGAAAGGTTAGGAATTATCTCGAATTGTCAATTAGAATTTGTTGTCAAAGTGACAGTGTCAATTAATTGCTATCAAGATGTTTCGCAAATATGTAATTAGATTTTAATTTAAAGAACGTACATTTTTTGTGATATTCTGAAAACGCAAGGTTCACTGGTTTTCTTGTCTACTTCACTGTATTCCTGCAGACATTGTACAAGTCAACATTTTGCCAATCTTCTATAATAAGGAATTTGGTAATGGTGAACAACTATACTCAGTGATATAAGAAGTGTTACAGCCGGAAGCAATGATTACTTGATCTTGATTTTTGGGCAATAGAATGATATATCTGATCCAAGCTAGGAAATGTCTAGGTAGATTTGTGGCATATCCAGATGTTGGTAGGCTGTGTTGGCTGTACTAAGTGGACAAAAGAAGTCAGAGAAACATAAAAAAGACCAACTGGTCAATCGAGGTGTATCACACAGGGTTGGGAATCGTTTGAAGATAAAGGTAGAGCTGTTTTTATGTATACCCCAAATAGCAGCATGTGAGTCTTTTGACTTTCTCCTACCGTCCACAATTAGTGTTTTTTTACTGCGGACCATTGCCATCAACGTTTAAATTGATGTAGAGATGCCAGCATTGGTAGGCATTATTTTTCCCATGACAAGTTGATAGAATTTTTTGCATATGTTGGTCACAACATTGCCAAATAATGCGCTAAAGAAAATATTCCTTCTGGCTGTAACACTTCTTTTGTCACTGAGTATAATTTCGAAGAGGGTTTATTTATATAGTAATAATTTAGATAGACAATTCAACTAAAATCAAGGAGAGAAATTATTATTATACATGATTTAAGTCAGAAAATGGTTTATTTACAGAATCATTTTCATATGTAAACTTAAACTTTTATAGAATAGTTAAGAATTGACAATCGCATTTGAGAAAACCACTTACGCTCAATCCCATTTTACCCCGTCGTCCTCTTGGGTGAATTTTATGAGGATTTTCTAAGCTCGAATAATGCCTATTATGCATATTGAAAATTCCAAATATAGAAATAAGGCATGCATCGGAACGCGCAAAATTTCTCATTTTGTTCATATCTAGAAGTTTAACGTATACACACAAGCTAACAAAAAACTAATCGACAATACGATAACTTATGAAAGAGTGATCCGAATACGTCGAGTTTCATAATTATTTATTAAGCATTGCGTCCTATCTCAAAAACAATAATATTTTAAGTTGCAATTCAAACATTTTCATTGCAAACCTGCGATTTTGATATCGATATTGTTATGTGCTTGAAGAATATTCGTAAATAAAATAAAATATTTGTGCTAGTCATAACGACGCGTTTCTCTATGCCAATAATTTTTTCAAAAAGTTTAAACTGCTTCAAGAAGTCAAGTTTGTAGCACCTGGAAAAAAATCAGTATTCTGTATGTTTCTTTTCTTGGCAGGCGTCATGAAGATAATAGAGTTTTGGTGATCAGGGTGCTCTATTGACGGAGCTGAAAAAACGTAAAATAAACCACTATATATTTTTTTGTAACAAACTTTTATTAAATAGCATAAATATCGAAAATATAGGAAATAAAAATATTGATGCGAATTCATCGAATTCGGACCCTGTAACTAGCGGTCTGCTGTACTACCTTAAAATAATTGCATACCATTTTTGAAAACTACCCTGTGTCAATTCTGTGTCCAATACATTCAACTGTTTTTCAACTGTTACGAATTGTTAAACATAATATGGCATCTTTAACGACTAGTACTCAATGGGCTGTACAGTCCTTTAGTTATGGGTTAGCCAGCCAATACGCAACAATTCATTTGCGTTTCCTTATGTTTAGATAAAGTGCAGAGCATGTTGCGTTTGTAAAATTCTTAATGCCGATCTCTTTGGCATACCTGTGACAATAACCTCAAGCTTACGTGGCCAAATAGGTGAAATCCCATTTAACTTGTGTTATAATGTTTCGCTCCTTTTTCACTAATTTTTTACCATTCTAATAATTTTTTACCATTAACTCACCCCTATTGCCACCTTAGTATTAAGTTAAAAGAAATATAAAAACTTCAGTTGTAGTAATACTATATTTTTTCACCCTTGCTCACTATTTTTTGCCATCCTAATATTGTTTCACCCCTAACCCACCTCTAATGACACCGATTGTACTATATTAAACATTAAATTAGTAGAAGTAACATAAAGTCAGTTCTGGCGACGACAAATTTGTTCACTATTTTTCATTAATTTTTTACTACCCTAATAATTTGTCATCCCTAACCCTCTCCTTATTGCAGCTAGCTTGCTAGATTAAACAGTAAGCTACTAGTATTCAATAGAAATCAATTTTAGCGTTGTCACACAATTCCAAATTTTGTTCCTTCATTTTTATCACCCTAATAATTTTTCATCTCCCATGCCCATAATGGCAGTTAGTTTGCTATGTTAAAAAATAAGCTAACGGTATACAGAACCTTTGTTTGTCGAAAGATGTGTATATACAAAAAAACATCTCAAAGACCTTTCAAGAACTAAGCTCTCATGGAGTAGGTTTAGTTAGTAATTTATTTTTTGCTTTAACTACCAGTATCTTAGGGTGGATTAGTTTTCTTTTGTGTAATTTAAATTAAACAGTTTTGTCCTTACCCATATTACAGTTTGCTTTGTTGTACGCATTTTAACACAAGAAACATCAGAAATTAAAACTCAAGGTTCAAAAAATTTAAAATGTACTCAATAATGGTAGAATGTTAGTCAGAAATGGTAGGATCGTATATTAGCATCAAATTGGTACATTTTCCATAAATTACGGTCGACATACCGCAAAAACGGTAAACCGACAGCATTACCCATAAGTGTATACGACCATGGCTCTACAGATTCACGACAAAAAATGATGAACTTGTTTCAACTGAAGTTGGAGGGAGGTAAAAATTAGTTAAATGGTTATTAATTAGTAAAATGTGTGTAGACATAACAACAACAATAACTTCCCGATGGCTACCCATAAAACTTTCGGAGTCATGTCAGTCGATCCCAGACCTCGTTTCTGGTGACAAGACGGTACCCCTTAGTAACTAGGGAAGGAGAGGCCCCCCACTTGTCAAAACTTTCTTTCGGAATTAATCGAAAGGGAACGAGGCCGACTTGCCTTGTGGGTAACAGTGGGACCGTCGCTTGAGATGTCGGGTCATCGGTATGGGGCGCGACCTAGTATTCGAGACGAGAGTCCTTTACCAATCTCTTGCCTGTTACTCCTAAAACTGGGCCAAAGCGTCCCGCAAGTAGAGGCTCCTACACCTCGAAAGCGGATGTCCATCTCGTCCAGAAAAGTAAAAGGGAGATTCCCGTCAAAGCAGTCGAACGTGTCTCCCATCGACGTGGAACTATTAAACGAACTGGGGTGTTTGTAAGATTCCAAAATGGGGAGTGCGGGAGGAGAGTTGAGCCCCCACTGGGTGAGGTTGCCGGTGGCTTTCCATACTGGGTTGACCTCGCACGGGCAATGGCTAAAAGCTAAATTGTACCCCTGGATGGATGGTCGGACCTCGTTGGTCGGTCGCACGAACGCATTCACCCTTGTAGCGTTGGATGGTAGACGACGGCCGTTTGAGGTGTTGGCCTGGGGTTCCATTCCTCGAGGGAATTTCCAGTTTTAGAATCCTACCATTGTCCACACCTGCAACCTCAAACCGTGTTTAACATGGTTGGTAAAGCAGGTCCGCTAACAGATCGGGACCATCGTCTGCTTATTAGAGAAATGGTCTTCAGGTTGGGTCGATCGAGAGGCGAGGTGTACGCTATACCAGGCGCCTGCCGCAAACTGCGTAAGCTTTAATGCAGTGGGTTTAGAAAATACTGTAACAGTGGCTAACACTGTGGTGTGTACACTCGAGCTTCGAGGATAAACTCGTCGGACGACCGAGCCAAACACAGCGGTGCCAGATTCTGAGGCCGTCGTTTGAGGTGTCGGACCAGCTGCTTAAACTAAGTTAAAGCTGGCACTAGAATCCGAGTCGCTTTTGGCACGACGAGTCATTGGGGAACTGGGAACTTGGGGAACGTATTGGCTTACGTAGAAGTTTCACTGCCACTAGTGGTGGATAAATGGTTAAATGTTAAATTTGTTAGCGAGGAAAAATGCTTGAAAATTAAGGTAAAAGTATGTCATCGCTAATATTTAAATTTGTTAAATTCTGCTAGCTCAGAGGGAAAAATTGGTTGGGTGGTAAAAACTTATTTAGAAATTTATGAAAATTATGGCATCACCACAATATTCTGTGATTTTGCTATCTAAAATAATCAGCTAAGAAAATTAAAACAGTTTTTAAAAAAATTGTGAAAAAAGTTTCGTGTCTAAAATTGAATTTTTGTTAATTTTGCTTGCTTAATGTGTAATTAGTTGGAGTGCTGTCATTAGGAGTGGGTGAGGGGTGAAAAATTATTAATATGGTAAAAACTAATGAATAAAAGTTGAAAAAATATGGTATCACCAGATTGTTATTTTGTCCCAGCTTAATGAGAAACCTAGCAGAATCCGATTCATAAAGGCTGAGTTGAGGGTGAAACATTATTATAGTGGTAAAATATAAGTGGAAGAAGTGTGAAAAAATATGACAAGGCCTGAATTGTTTTTTCTAATTATGATAGGAACAGCAAAGCTGTTCCCTTAGCTAAAACCTTGCATAGGGGACGGTTTAGGGGTGAAAAATTATTTGGGTGGCAAAAATTTAGTTCGACGCTAGCCTGTTTAATTTATGATCATCTTCTTTATATGGAGATCAAGCTAACAAAAGTGTGTTAAAGTGCTCAAACATTAATGTTCCTCTGTTTTGAGAGAAGTGCTTTTAAGAAGCTGATATCTTTAATAAATTCATATATATCAAATTGATTTAAAGTACTATTTATTTATTTCTTAGAAAAGCTCACTTTTGCTGACAGAATTCTAAAAACACTCTATTTCTGATTATACTTTTAAAATGTGCACAAATTCGATTTCATGTTCCGTTTAACATTCGCGAAATGAAAGTCTCGAAACAAAATTGTGCCAGTTACGCAAGTAGTTGCATCTTATTTCTTTTATTATGCTTTCTGCATTTGTGAACGTAAAATCCCACTTATTGTTAGTTCTGAAGTAAATCCCAGATGGGTTCAACGAGACAAAGAAGCGTTTACCTTACAAGGACTCGAGTAGCGAGTAAATGATAAGGGGTACTGCGTAATTTGAAAGGAAACCGTTTGTTAAAATGAGAAGAATGAGTTGCTAGGTAAGGATATTGATTGCATCTAATGAGTCGGAGAAACATGATGCAAATATTATTGTGAATTGATTGAGCTTGACCATGTTTTCTTCCTCTGAATTTCAAGTCAACAACAAACTGTCTGTTTCTTAAGATTCCACTCATACTATTTAGAACCATTATATCATAATGTTAATTAATTATAATTAATTTTACACGACCAAAGAGAAAAAATTAAGAAACCTTCTAAATTAATCTTTTCAATAAAAACAACATAAACTCTGAAAACAAAGAAATAATCATGTTCTGCCCTAGCTATTCAAAGGACAAATTGGCAGGTTTAGTTTTTATGCGTGTGACTGAGTCGACAGCAGAAGTCAGCTATAGTGTTACTCATTGTTTGTATACAGTGAATTTATTAAATAACGAACGTGAAAAGTGAATACTTGTGTACGTTCGATTTGAACCCACACAATCTATTCCTATTTGGTGTCACTGCAAGTGGGATTAAGTGAAGTTAACATCCTAACTTGATTTATGGATACAACTCGAAGTATGGCAGAAATGGACGAGACTAAAAAAAATATTGAATCAGGTTACTGATAAACTAGACGAAAAATACATCAGATTCTCGAAAAATGTTACAAAAAGAAGAAACAACGTCAAACAGAAATCCTACAAACTTTAATGAAATCTTTTGATGAAAAACATAAAATTGAGTTAGAGAGCCTTGTAACTTATATAGATGAAAAGCAACAACACCTTGTGTCTACGATGAAAAGGGAACAACAGAATTTAATTGATGGATTATTGTCGGAATTTAAAATATTACAGTAAAATAGACAAGATGAATAAAAAGTATTTGAAGAAAAACAAACTGAATTAAAGAGAAAAACTGGTAAATAGCAATTTGAACAACTAATGCAAATAGTAACGCCAGTTAATACTTCATACTTAAAAGAGATAAATGATGATATTAAGATCATTAATAATACCGTGGATACTCTTGAAACCAAAGTAGATGATATCGATTTCATCCAAAGTTAGGTAAAAGTTGCAATCAGTTCTATTAAAAAAACAGTACAATGTAAAGTACAAGATAAAATCAGTGCTTTCCAAAACAAAGTGGAAACAGAAATTGAACAAATGCAACAAGATTTGCAGAATGGGAAATACCAAAACACCGTGAGTACCAAAGGTTCCTTAAGCAAACCACCCATATGTATTGGTAGTTCATCTTTGCTTATGTAGAAACCGCAATTTGAAGCCGTGGTTGCAGCAAATCCTTCCAGTGGATAAACAAGATAATTTCGACAAGATTATCGCAATCCAAGACAAACGATACGACAATCAATGCTTGAGACAAGAATACCAGGTGCAACTTAGTCGAAAAACGTCTTCAAGAATGCGAAGCAGAGATTAGATGTTAGTGCACTGGTCCTACACAGACCTGGCAGAGGAAACTAAGGATCAATTGGCCACACAAAGAAACCTAAGACTTAGTGAAATCAAGAAAAGTAATGAAGCTTTACTTCGGCCTTTGGAAATATGTCCAAGCCGAGGGTACGACCAGTTGTTTTCAACCAGGACCAACCAGAACTATTCCTTCAGCCAGTGTTGAACGGAATAAACAAACAACTGGAACAGTCGCGAAGAACTCTAACCAGAGGTGCCTGTTTCCGTTCTGGACGGACATTTTCAATGCGATTGCAAGGTGAGGCTATCTGAACGATAATCAACCAGGGGTAGCCAACAAAACAACCACATGTCCAGGAACCGTGAGAAGTCGGCATAAGGGGACGAATACTGACTAACCCTCCACCATCCCACAGGACAATATCCATCCGGGGATTTTGCCCAGATAGCAGTAGCCTAGTGATCAATGGCTGGTGCCGCTGTGTCCATTGCCAAGTCCAGAGTTTTGAGATCATAGGAAATTCGGCCAGCTAGCAACAACATCCAGCTAAGAATCGTCACCAGCGAGTCCGGTAACTGTTCTTAGCTGTACATTGAGAGGCAGATGTCGTACTACAGAAAGGCGACAACAGAATCTTGCATAAGGGGCCTGGTAGCGGATATTGTGGACGATTTAATATTAATTAACCAACATGGGTTCATGTTTGACCTGAGATATAATGTTTTCCGTTTCCTAAATGAGGAGTTTGTAATGACACTGGCCATCAACAGCGACTATAATAATTGTAGCGAAATCCTCCTGAAATTATTCATTAGCAGCTCGAAAGAAATCCTGGGAGCTGAGTTGGAATAGTGAAGCCCGTTCAATTAGCTCATGACTATTTAGTTGGACGGGCTATAATTAGAATTGGATGAGACACTAATTATAGTCCCGAATATGTTTAAAAATGAATTGCCAATGGTTAAGAAATAGCTTTTTCGAGCCAGTAGTTGCAATAATCAAGGCTGTAGACCATAGCCACAAATATGTCTATGGTCGTCATATATTTTGTACATGAAATCAGTGGAAGGACAACTGGACAGGTGGATGGAGAAATTACAGCAATGTGATTTCAAGGTTGAACACCGTGCCAACCGTTTGCATAATAATGCCGACGCCTTGTCAAAAAGACCCTGTAGAGCAGAATGCGGGCATAGTCTGAAGACCGAACAAGGAGATGGTATCTACATCCGACAGATACGCTTACAGACCAATGAAGACTGGACAACGGAACAATGCACCCAGGTCCAAGTAGCTGACCCAGACATTGAATCAATCCTATCATTCAAAAAGAGAGGGGCACCTAGCCCACGATGGAACAAGGTAACTAGATACTCGGGTGTCCTGAAATCGTTATGGGCCCAATGGGACTCTATAAGAGTAGAGAATGGAATGTTAAAGTATTTCGGAAAACAATGATGACCGCGAAACCAAATCCTAACTAGTAGTCCCAAAGAAAAGACTGACCGAAGTTCATAATAGGATTACTGGAGGTCGTCTTGGAATGAGTAAATTTCGCCAACGTTACTACTGGATAAATTCCTTTGAACACGTCAGGGCTTGGTACCGGAAATGTAATACCAGTGCAGTCAGTAAGGGCCCGAAGACCCGAACCAAGACCAGAATGCTGCCATAGAACGTGGGAGTCCCATTTGAGAAAATTGCCATTAAGATGGGTGTTGTAAGTTTATGTATAAGTATGAGTTAGTATAGAAGTCTGAACGATACGATAACAAGTAAGGAAATCCAACAGTAAATTAGGTATGAAAACGAGTATGGGCAAGTATGGAATTTTAAACGTAACAGGTGCGGAAATGAATATGGAACAAACGTATTATGTAACTATGTATCTATGACGATCTTACTTTTAGTAATCGCAATGCAAGAATTCAGACGTATTTATTTACTTAAAATCATTATAGAGGTGAAACGTGTTTTATTTGGTTGTACTTTTGTAATTTGCAGGGATAAGAGTTGATGGATTGATTCTTTTCTTTAAAGAATAATGTCATTTACCGTTGGTGCGTTCCCGCAATTTGTTTAGTGTAGTGTTTTCAATTTGATTGAATTATTTCATTGATTTTTAAACTTCTGCACCTTTTCTAAAACATTCCGTCGCGCTAATGCTAATTTTAAGTGTATTTTGCGTGTAAAATATAGACAGTATTTGACATTCGTGTTTCGGTTCCCTAGCTGTTAGGACGCTTGGGGAGTCGTGTATTGTGCTCCGAACTATTCGGTCACGCTTTGATCCCGTCTGAAGAGACGGCGCTTATTGTTGTTTTTTGCGTTACGATTTCGCGAGTTAGTAGCTTCGTTCGTAACGACCGCTAAACCGCTTTCATTTTGTTTCTTTTGTTTTTACAAAAGCGCATCATTTGTTGTTAAACCCGCATTTTTGTTTGCTCAATCAATGAACATTACGTCGCTATTTTTTGTGTAACGTGTTGTCCAGACGAAGCTCTAAGAAACTGTTCCTGCTGTTACGGGGCTAGCCTCTGAAGAAAGAAGACCCAAGAAAACACCAGAGCTTCGACATAAAAGGTTAGTGATAACTTTTATTTGGTGGTTCGTTTATGTGACGGCACGTGTTTATTGATTGTTCCGCTAAAGGTCCTTCGTCAATTATATACTTGCATTGAACCAGCATTGAACTAAAACCGCAACATCTTATTCATACCGATTTTTTTGGATATTCTCTATGGAATGTGCCATCGAAGACATTCCAACCGCATTTTTAACGTCCAACGAGTGTGTCTTTGAATGGTTGGATTCCGAATCGAGTCTGGTAGAAGGCGCTACTATCGGAATCTAGGAATATATATTTTTTGAACATGTAAACAGCTGGACCGATTTTGATAACTTATTTTGTGTGTTTGAACGGGCCCCTGGTAGAGATGGCACCTAAATACTGGACCCGCTCAAGTATAAAATTCTAAACAACAAATCCGAAATATAAGTATTTTGACGTTTTAGAGGTTTCTTGTATCAGGAGTTATTTAAATTTTTATATTTATCTTTTTTAATAAAGTTCAGGTTGTATATATTTTAACTTTATGCAGTATTCTAAAGAAGAATGAACACATTTTCTTAATAACAGATTTATTTCATATTTGATAAGTAAATTCTATAATTTAGATATCTTTTGTAAAGCTATGAATTGAGATAATTATTGACTACTTCATGAGATCTTATAATAAATATCCAAAAATTCGTTTGAAAATAACTAATTCATGGTACAAATTATCAAATAAATCTCATTCAATTGTATGCGAGAATTTGATTAGCCTTTCCTTTTGTAGAGGTTTACGACGCTGGATTTTTGAATTACATTAACTCAACTGGAGGAGCTTTATTTGTTATCGGATAGGCGCCGAGCCGAAAGTGCGGACTGTAGTCCAACATCGTGATCCAAAGTATAAGCCTGGACATTTGAGATTTTCTTAGTATTCCATAGTTTTCAATGTAGGAGAATAATTACTTTTTTATTGATAAATAAATAAGTTTATTGTTGCATTTTTAGTGTATAAATGAATGCACTATTGGTTTCTTAGCCATTTGAATAATCTCAAAAATTTTTTCAGTACGAATATATCATTCATTTAGGCATGCAAGTTAAACTTATAATGTCTGAATATATTAATTCACTTATAATTTAAAACTGATTTAAGAGTAAGTAGAATTACTCTTTAACATTACATAAACACTGACAGAAAAAAACAAAAACAAGGCATATGTGATCAACTCATGGAGTTCCGGTAAAGATGGCGCCATAGCCACATCCACATTAATTTATTTAGAATTTATCTTTAAATTTTCAATCATAATTAAGTATTACAAAGTTAAAATTAGTACAATGTGTTGTGTAAAGTGATGTAGTAGAGTAAGAAATAATTGTTATTTTCGAATATTTCCTTGAGTACTTGGAATATATAACATAACCTTGCCCCGATGAACGATTATAATTAGTATTGTCCCACAATAAAGACGCTTTAAATGTGATATAGACGTAATAGTAGTGAATATATGTGTTTAAGTTAGTGATAGCCGAAATTGCAAGGCTATCCCGCGGAGTAAATAAGATTGTGTAACAAATTATATATTTTTTCTAATAACACTGTTATCTGGCTAATAAGATCGAAAAGATCAGAGCCATAACCGTCTCGAAAGAGACAACCTAGATGATGATGAAGAAGAAGATCAACTAATGCTTAACGAAACGAAACTTCGAAACAGAAAGTATTTACATTTTAACTCATATCTTTCAAATTTCTACATGTTAATTTACTTATGTAATGAAATCTTTGGCCTTTCATATTGACAAACGATAAAACGAACTTAATAGTCTTTAACAAATGCTTCTGCAAAACGGTTACCATCCGGACCATATTGCGGAGATAATTCGTAAATCTCAACTACCCCCGAACACATCAACTACGTCAGAAACAGACCAAAAACCCTGGAAAGCCTTCATTCCGTACATTCGAGGAGTCACTGACAAAATAATACAAATTATACACCGATATCAAATAAAGCTACTCTTCAACACCAATCAAACTATAGCCAACTTAACCGAGAACATTACAGATAAAGTACCCAATGAGGATAGAGTTTACGAAATTCCATGCAGCGATTACGCACAAAGCTACATCGGTGGTACCAACAGGCGTCGCTTATATGAACTCTCTCTGTCAGTTCGTAAAATAGATCCGATTTCAGCTTTCGCCCATCATCATATCCAAACAGGACACTCTCCCCAATTCCCTTAGGGCATCCACTATTTGCGAAGCTATAGAAATAGAGAAAGGACCCCTCTATCTAAACCGGCCCCGAGTTCGGTCTAGAAACTGAAACACTTTTTTCACTTTTGGTGTCTTGATAAGAGCAGGATTCTAATCGTCGAGTATATAATAAATTCAGAGGCAGTTCTCATCCGGAACCTCAGCAGGGGTGTCCATCAAGAAAAAACATCGATGTTTTTATTCGATGTAAAACATTGGAACCCTGCATAGATGTTTTTCGATACATCGCTAAAAAACATCGATGTTTTTTCAACATCGAATACTTTGTGCAATAGTTTGATATTCGCCATTTCCAATTACTTAAATGCCTTAAGTTCCGCTTTTGTGTTGTGAACATAGACTTAGGGTATCAGAAGTGTAGAGCTATAATAGCTGCAATAATTTATTTTATTTTTTAAGTATTGGCTAGAAGTTCAATTATATGAGTGCGATATATTATATAGCTTCATAAGTGAACTAAAAAATACAAAGAGAATTATTTTACAAAAACAACAATTACAAAAAAACATTACTATTAAAGTTTAATTTACTGGTTAATTTTCTTTAAATTATATCAATTTTCATACGACTTTCGTCATCTTTGGAATCGTAGAGTCGCCGAATAGTAACAAGAATCGGGGCTCAATAGGGTACTTAAACCATAGGGATTCTTATCAGCCATTTTGGGTTCGTCTATCACTTTTGCTTTGTACCTATTTACAATGAATGCATTTTGGCTCCCCTTCACGTATGAGTTAATAATTTGTTGATAAACATTGAAACCTGAAAAATATTAAGTAAGCTTGTAAAGATGCTTGGATTTGAGTTATTGAGTACCCAGGAAGGCTTGTGTTAGGCCATTGATTATTAACACATTTGACATGAGCAGAACTGTTTCTCGGCCTACTTTTGCCTGTTTTTCCAAATTATTCTATTGAAGAAAATACTATGAACACATTCATTTCACAATTTTTCACGTTTTACCACAAATAATTTATCTTTATTTATTTGAAACTGAAGCCTCATACATTGTGAATATGGAGCAGCAGTGGCAGCTGGACCCAAAATGGCTGACCAGAATAATCATACTTTAGTTCCTTAGGTCCAATAGCTGTTCACTGCCAGAGATGTCACCCAGTGTTCATTACAATTATTTAAAAATGAATAATTTAATCTTGAATAAATGAACTATATTATAATGTATTTTTAATGTTCTATTTCATTATTAGTTAGATTGTTAGTTTTTTCATTGATTTGATGTTTTTTTTATAAAAAACATCGATTCATCGAATGGAAAAAATCTTTGTATCGTATGGTAAATATCGAATGGATTCGATGCCTCGATGTTTTGTGAATATCCCTAGGAACCTGGCATTGTTCATAATAATGACCGCGGAAGCCTCTCAGAACACACACACTGACACACACACACAAATATATATATATATATATATATATATATATATATATATATATATATATATATATACCCGGAACCTAGCTTAGTTCATATATATATATATATATATATATATATATGTATGTATTAGATGGTTTCCGGGAATTCATCCGCGTTGTTGATAACTGATCCCTGCCGGGATCGATGGTAAAATGACGACGTTTCGGCAGAGTCACATCTGCCCTCCCCAGGTCGACCCGCATAACCCTCGCAGCCCCCTGCCATCCAATAAAACATCCTTCTTTTATCGTGAACATAAATTGGATCTTAAAGTTTTCCTCCTCTAATGTATTGCACGAATACAGTTACGATTGTTTTATTGTATTGATCGTTTATTCTACATCTAGGTAGATTGGCATAAAGTCTCCACACGTATTGTAATTCCAATCTGGAAACCTATATGGCAGTGGTCGAGATTGCCGGACAGAATGATATATTGAAATTTCAATACGGACGGTCTCTGCGGTGATGCCCGTAAATTAGCATATAACTTTTGTTGGAAACTTCACGTACAAGAACCGCTGGCCGCATAACGTTGAGAACGTTCTTAGAAATTTCGTTCATGACTTGTTACTGAAGCTTGACGTTGTAAATAAAGCAAAACCGTCCAACGGTTTGTTAACATTTCAAGTTAATGGCCATCAAGACTTGGCAGCTGTAATTTCCTGCAAGTGATATTTCATTAGTCAGTTTTTTGCGACCATCATGTTTATTGTGATGAAGACTAATATGTTTCTAAGTCCTTTAGGATAGTATCTCGGTTATTTCGTTTATAATTGCGGATCAAATTTGAAACCAACCATATTTATTATTTGCATAATATCTATTTTTTTAAAACACAAACTTGCTAGTTGCTTAAATGCATCCTTCTCTGGAAAAGTTTAGTCCCAGTCTGGCATATATTTTTTAAATCGTTGTAGTAAATTAGTAAATATGTCTGTTAGCTTTATTTTTATTAACTTTACTGTTGCAGAAAGATAAGGACTACTATTCTTCAAATGTCAGTACTATTTTATTGATATTATAAAAAAATTGAATTTTGAATTAACTTTCACAAATTTTCACAATTTTTAAAGTTTTTTATCCAGAACTTAGTAACTTATTCTAAGAAGTTCATGTGTTTGTATTCTATTTGTGAGGTTGTTGTTGCTAATTATTTTCACTAGCCGTAGTAATATAATGATGGATGACATTATTAGTAGCCAAACCAATTTGCAAATAATTTTTGATTAATTTTTGAGGAGATGTTTCGTTATTTTACCTGTACATTGATATTTTTTCCAGTTTTTTTCTGCAAAAGATAAGTAATTTAAAACTGTAACAAAGTGCAGAGGGAACTACATATAAACTGGAATATAGAGAAGTCTATAATATGATTCAACCAGTATTCCAGGGTACAAATGGTGTTTTGTACATCTGTGTTTGAGAAGGTTCCAATCCCAAATCCGGAGTCATGAGGAATCACTGTGGGTCTTAAATGAAATATTTTTCTTAGTATTTGGCTATGCTATAAATTTTATTGTTTTTAAGAGACTAAATTGTCACTGCCAGAATTTGTTGACAAAGTTTATTTCTAAACGAAAAATTAAGAAACAGTGTTCTATTAAGAATCCCCTTGACTGATAACGGCTCCAGATTTATAGTTGAAAAGTGCCGAATGTTATAATATTCTAGTATTTAGAAGTGTGAGCAGACTGATACGAGAAGTATGCGAACCAACCTGATGAGAGCAGATAAGAGTCTGTCGAAAAGTCTTCATCAATTATCAACTACGCTGATGATTTCCGAAAATCACCTGATACATTCGTTAACGCGAATAAATATATATGGGGCATTCCTTGTCGAATCAGGCACCCCCTGCGCGTTTTTCGTTTTCGAAATGAATGTTGATTCTGATGTCATAATTGTCCGGTTTAAGTATAATTTTTGATGCTGTCTGGTATATTGTAAAAAACGTCTTTCACATCTTAAAGGGTGTCATAAAAATAACTAAATGTTGTAACGGAAATTGGTGAAAAATATAATAATCTATTAACCTTGACTATGTTACGCATGCGGAGCTTTGAGGTTGCTGCTGAGTACTACTACTACTGGGTTGCTAGGGTCGTAACGTAAGTTGAATTTTAAAAATTGTAAAAACTAATTGATTCATTGAAGTGTGGTTCATGGGGGTTTTTGGGTTACTGAACAAGAAACATTACATATTTAACAGTTCTTCGGAACATGTTTTTATTACTCGGTACGCGAGTTTATTATGTATGGCCTGTCCGTCTGTCTGCCTTTTTCATCAAGTATTTGTCAAAATAAATATATAGTGATGTCATTATTATATTCTTCCACCTTGTGTTGGCCGGAAAAATTCAATCATTGGAGAAGGTTTTGATTATAACTTCATTTAACTTCATTTTATTATAAATTCGTGATCTAATGCCATGTATAATTTTTTTGTTTAGATGTTTCCTTACTTTTTCAAGTAAATAGTTTAGTGCAATACTCGTATTTGATTGCTAATGCACCATCTATCACAAGTTCAGTAAACTAATAAAAAGTAACACAGAAACTTAATTGGTCCCATTTATAAAGAACTATACCCATTATCTTTTAATTCCAGGCGCGTTATATTCAACTCCACAACTCAGGATACTAGTAACTATGTAGTATACCTACCAAAATGTCGGTTATTCTAGTTATTCGGAAATTATACCAGTTTTAGTTTACTACTTGATGATGACAACTTCGCTGTTGAAAAGAGCTTTGAGTGAAAAAAGAAAGTTTTGGTGTTAAGGTACAAAACTTTGTGTTTATAAGTCTGTGGCTCACCAAAGGTTTCACAGTTTTTCTAGTTTACAATACTACCTATATATTTGCGATGTATGTAGAAAATTCTCACATTCCCCAATAAAACTTTCTGTGCCTGCAGTTCCCGCACTATAAGTTGAAACTAAAATATTTATGAGGAAATATCAGTTAAGACTATTCGATTTTGTTTTTCGGTGACTACGAGTTACAAACCAGTGAAAGAAAATTATATGAGACCATCCCTAATACATTAACACAATGCAATTAAAAAAGCTTTATAGTATACAAATGTGTAAGGGGTCTTAGAGAAATCGACCAATATATTTAATTGCAGTATGTGTTTAATCCCAAATTTCGTCCCTTTACAAATAGAATTCCGGATGTACACTCTACTAAACAACAAAATAATTATTAAAATCGGTTCAGAACCATAGAAGAAATCAGTAACATACATACAAAGAAAAATTTCTGTGTCTTTTTGGAAGGTGGTCAAAAATTCAATACTTTGGTGATCTGTCATGCTGTTTTGTTAAATAATTTAACTAGTTTCTAAATAAAAATCGTTATTTTGGATATTCAACTGGGTTTCAGTCCTCACAATGATTTCTGAAATAAACAAAGATAAGTAAAGTAATTGAAAATCAAATTGTAGTATCTAAGAGCTGGTGGAAACTGCCCGGAACACTAGTTGCCTTCTTAAAGAAAAACTCTGTCGCAGGATTAACTGTGAGAAAGTAGGTCTACGGATTTGTCAACTAGTTTTCCTGTATATGTTGGGATGTATTTTGTGTGATACTTATCTCATATGACGTCCTTATCAGGAATCGTTGTCGAACAATGTAGTTTGAAATAATTTACAAAATATTATAGCTTGACATTTTTCGCAATGTCAATTGGTTGATTAATTAACTTTGAAGTTTCCATTTTAATATTGATTTCATTCTGTCGACCTACTGTCCCACAGTTAATTCTGCGACAGAGTTTTTCTATAAGAAGGCAACTAGGGTTCTGGGCAGTTTCCACCCGCTCTTAGATACTACACTTTGATTTTCAATTACTAAACGTCTTTGTTTTCTTCAGAAATCATTTTGAGGAGTGAAAACCCACATGAACATCCAAAATAAACAATTTAACAGTGAAAAATTTTAAGTTATGATTATTTACTGAATCAGCTTGTTTGTTTCTTTAACGCCGTAAAGTATGACACGTTATTTTGAACACATTTTAGTAAGTCTGAAAAATTTTATTTTTTTCATTACACAGTTGAATTATTTTGACTCGTGCTGGCCCAGTGGTCGAAATTCGACCGTATTTCATGAAATTGTAAAAAGTATATTTTAAAAAGAAACAGAGTTGTGGAGAAATCGGAGAAGTAGATGTAATGACCAAAATTGTTCACTCATATTGACAAATCTATTGAAATAAAAAGAAAATAAAACTGTAATCAAATATCGGAATTCGAAATATTTTTGACAAAATGAATGACCCCCAAATTTTTGACTGAAACCGCTCCTGGCAAAATATTCGATATAGTAATTGGAAGATTGTTCTTTGCAACCTATAAGTTTTCGCCATTTGCGGTGTCAATCAAGTTGAGGAATATTAAAGAAAAGAGAGGACCGACAACCCTAGGAGAACTTAAATATTTAATACATTCTCTATTGTCCGCTGTCAAACAATTTTTTACACAACAATTTCATTTAATGATAACGCGACGCCACTGTTGCAGCCAGAAACAAACATGTCTTTGTCTCTTTCTATTGTTTTTTCATGTTTCAAACCATTTTTGTATAGTCTTATATTATAGTGCCAGTTCCACATATTAGTAATCATCGCCTCTAATCATTTTTGATTAACTACTTTTTTCTTACAAAGTGAACATTAAGATATTGACTTGCGTCCTTCAGTTGAGAGAGAGTTTTGTGTTTCTTTAGTACAATCTATTACACATCACATTCAATAAATGCAAATCTTGTTGATCTCACAAAACGCAAATTCGCTGTCTTACGCAATTCAAATAATTGTTTAATGAACCACAGACTTAGAATATAAATTTTCCATAGGCAATGAAAATGCGTACGCAATTGAGTATAAAAACGCACCTCGTTCTTTACTTTGATCCTTTTGTTGAGTCTCATAACAATAATTAAGGCATTGACGATTTCCACCCGTTAGTTCGTTTCAATTCTCGTCAGGAAACAATTCCAGTCGAACTCTTCTTATATTGTTTTACCCTCAATTTTCTTTGAAGCTGCAACTTCAAAATGCGGAATGTTTTCTTACTTAAAGTTTACTTTGCAGGTGAAACTCAACTTTGAATGCTTTTACAGCAAATTTAACTCTAGTAGCTTTATAGCTTAAATACTCAATGAGATTTATTTTTCAAGTTTTATTTACGTACTGTTTAGTTATGGCCCACCTTGTTTAGGAAATTATGTTTGAAATGTGCTGAATATATAAGCTGCATAAGAAAAACTACGACATATCTATGGTAATATAAATATATCAAACAGTAAATTTTGTTTTTTAAACATTTTTAACAAAAGGAGCAGTTTCTTTATTAAAATTTGTTTATGTAACCAATAGATATCCACAATAATATCAATATATTATTACATAAACCCCACATAGGTAATCGGAGTTACCAATGCGTGAGTTTTGGCATAATACCTAAAACTAATAATATATGATACTACCTAATAGAAAATATATACGTACCATACAAGTAAAAAAATCTATTCACACAAAATATCTATAGAAATGGCGACTTTTTTGTCAATTGCCTATATAATTCGATTATTATCTTTATTAGTTATCCACTTTTTTAACTTATTTTTTATTGCACTTACATTGGTTGACAGTTCTCGTTAACCCAAATACTTTCATGATTTCGCCCTGTTTAGGTTTTCTCCATTGCCTGAAATGTTTACAGGGACACTAACTGTACGATCTTCAAATTTCATGTAAACAGATTTGTCCAAATTCAAACATTCTTTATTTAAAGCTGGCCTGTTGCTTATATCTCTAAGATTGCTATTCACTTTGATCTCTACTTCAACCCAACTTTTTCAAGCTGTGTCATCAGGAAATGATATTATTATGTCATCAGGCATATTAGTTAGTGCCTCATTAACATACAGAATGAATACCAGTGGCCACAGTACTGTTCCATGCGGAACATCTGTTCGCACTTCACAATATTCACTTACCGCCTCATTAACTTTAACAAGTTGCTTCTTCAGTTGAAAAAAAAAACCTGGTGATTAAACAATGATATTATTCTATATTTAGCAATTCTACATTCGCCTCATTCTGGACACTTTTTGAACTTGCTATTTAATGCTTTCAGCTGGTAACTTTCTCAGTGTAATCCCTATACAAGTTTGTTATATTGGTTTATTTGCTATAATTTATTGGTTTTCTATAATCGAGGAGACTCTTAATATATAACCAGGTCCTTGTTTCTTACACAGAAAACTAACTTGTATGGATGTTTCAAAATCAAGATAGTGTCGGTTGGAATGAAGTGTCGAAACAAATGGAATTTCATTTTTTGCATTTCATTACCACACTTATCTGTTTTCATATGTGTAAGTATGGGCCTCCAAAAGGAGCTTTTGTTTCAAAACGCTCTTGAATAACCACCCAAACTAAGAATTATATAAAGATTTTAACTAATAAGGTTTTGTGAGGTAGCTGTACTCGTATTCGCTATGAGTGTGACTGCAGCGCCAAACAAAATATGAACTATGGGAGGATATCAAAGCATGTTTTTATACGTATGTCAATAGCAACAAATCGAAAAATAAATAAATATTATAAACAATAGTAAAAAAAATATGTGACAGTTTTATAGTGATTCCAGTTTTTTCTTTCAATTAAACGAATCAACAACAAGTAAGTATAATGATAAAAAATAAATAAGAACGCAGTAAATATTAGGTTAAGTTGCTTGAAATTCAAATTAAAGTCAACAAAGAATGCAAAGGAAAAAATTAAAATAAAAAATAAGTAGTTAAATAAATATTTGTTGAATTAATGTAATTTTTTTTGTACCAACAAAGAAGCCATGGATATTATAATAAAAACCGGATTTCAGTCGATCACTCATCAAATAGAATTTCAACCAGTAACAGTCACCAAGGGTAAAAATCTTGCTCTTGCAGAGCATGTAAGAGACGTCGAGGAATATAGGCGGAATAATGAATGATGAATGAATTTTTTTTCACTGGGATAACTTAAAACTTTAATGATTGTGAAATCTTGCAGACATTAATCAATTTCTTGAATATTATAATAAATAGTAAACAAAATTAATAAAAACTGCACAATTAGCAAATGAAACAATTTATCCGTACGTATTAATTATTTAAAATTTTTTATTTTTCATACATTTCTTTCATTTTCAAATATATGTGTCTGTTTTTTTTTAATTTTTGAATTTAAGGATTTATTTTATTTTAGATTTTCTTGGGAATAATACCACATCAGAGTTCAAACTTGTGTATATTTTAAAACCAAACGTTTCAAAATCCTGTCGGATTTCGTTTTCAATGGATATAAATTTATAAAGTAAAATTGAAATATATGACAATTATTTTGACAAATATGTTTACGTTACTATGGAATTTCTTTGATTTTAAATATACAGGGTGCACAAGAAATTCCAAAGATCATTAAAAACAAAAAAATTTTTTCAATTTGGAAGAACTTGAAAAATTGTCTTCAGAATTTATTTGTGGCGTTCCTAGGGACGACTTTCTTTTTAAGATAGTGCATTTGCCAAAAATGCGATCAAAGAATTCTGATAATTCAGTGATCCCATTAAAGTCATAAGGGAAAACCTAGGAAAAAACCTCATGAACTATCCCGATATAGGGTTGTTCAAAAGGATATGCCCATTGTTAATTTCATCTTTAATTATCGGCAACCAGACATGACTAAAATCTACGGAAGTAGAAGCGATGCAGTCGTTTTCATTTAACAGAATTAAGGCAGATTCTTTTAATTTTCGTTTTGTGCAGTGTTCTTCTTTGTGTAATATTGTTGTGTTTTGAAATTGTATTTTATGGCCTTGGTCCCAAGCATGTTCACAAATTTTTGATTTTTCGAACTGACGTTTCTTTATGTAAACAACTAAACATTTCTGAAACTTCAGTTTTACAAAAAGGCCTTAATTTTGCAATTACCCTGAAAACAGTTCCTAAATTTGACGTTATTAGTGCTATTGAACAAACCGCAAATAAATTAAATTCAAGTGACGCTGAAGAATACAGGATTAGAGCGAAAATTGAACTAGAAAAACCTTTAAGAATCAAAAATAATCTTTCTAAAAATGAATTACATTCAGTTAAAGAATTAAGAAATGATAATTCAATCAAAATTTTACCTGCAGACAAAGGCAATGCAACAGTGATTTTGAATAAAAATGACTATGATGACAAAATTATGAACATAATTAATCAAGGACAATACAATAAACTAAACAAAGACCCGACAAGTTCAGTAGAAAGCAAAATATACCGTTTACTCTACAGTCACAAACACGAATTTACAGACCAAGAACGCAAAACTCTCACTCCACATTATACTATACCTCCACACTTCTATGGCTTACCAAAAATTCATAAACCCAACATCCCTTTGAGACCAATTGTCAGTTCCATAAATTCTCCATGTAATGAACTTTCAAAATTTTTGCTGAAAATTTATTCTCTACTTACAGGTAATTCAATTTCTCATCTTAAAAACAGTGCAGATTTCTTAGAAAAATTGTCTCATATACAATACAAAAATACATTTACACTAGCAAGTTTTGACATAGTAAACTTATATAACAATGTTCCCGTAGCTAAAACACTTCCTATAGTAAAAGAATTATTGGAACTTGAATATTCACTTCATCAACGAACTCGTTTATCTATTAACACAATAATGGAATTACTCACTTTCTGTACGAAAACAACTTACTTTCAGTTAAACGATGATTTCTACCAACAAGATTTTGGCATGGCTATGGGTTCTTGTCTGTCCCCTGCCTTAAGTAACATCTTTATGGACAAATTTGAAGAACAAATGATTTTTTCAAAAGAAAATAAACCGTTGGTGTGGTGGCGTTATGTTGACGACATATTCATTATTTGGGAACAAAATCTGGAAAATTTACAGGTATTATTAACCGACATAAACAACAAAGAACCAACCATAAAATTTACATTAGAAATCGAACAAAATAACAAACTACCTTTTTTGGACATTTTAATAACAAATACACAATCTTCATTTGAAACAGAAGTTTACAGAAAACCAACTCACACTAACAGATATCTCAATTTTAACTCGAACCATCCAAATACGGTAAAAAGAGGTGTTATTAAATCTTTATATGACAGAGCAAAGACTAACTGCTCAGATACTACTAAATTCAACAAAGAAAAATCATTTATATAAAATGTTCTAACTGCAAACAATTACCCTCAAAAATTTATTAACAAAGAGTTAAATAAAATTGAGCACAAAACAACTGACAACCAACAACAGACTTCACCTAATAATAGTGACAACCAGGAAAACCACATTATAACAACAACAATACCATATATACAGGGCCTGTCAGAGAGATTGAGAAGAGTAGGCAACAAATTTAACATCAAAACTACATTTAAAACAACAAATACGCTTAAATCTATTATAACAAAAACAAAACCAAAAAACGCTACGCAAAACTCAAAAAATTGCATTTATAAGATTCCTTGTGAATGTAATAAGTTTTATATTGGAGAAACCTCTAGACCTCTTAATGTTCGAATAAATGAACATCAAAATTACATAAAGAAACGTCAGTTCGAAAAATCAAAAATTTGTGAACATGCTTGGGACCAAGGCCATAAAATACAATTTCAAAACACAACAATATTACACAAAGAAGAACACTGCACAAAACGAAAATTAAAAGAATCTGCCTTAATTCTGTTAAATGAAAACGACTGCATCGCTTCTACTTCCGTAGATTTCAGTCATGTCTGGTTGCCGATAATTAAAGATGAAATTAACAATGGGCATATCCTTTTGAACAACCCTATATCGGGATAGTTCATGAGGTTTTTTCCTAGGTTTTCCCTTATGACTTTAATGGGATCACTGAATTATCAGAATTCTTTGATCGCATTTTTGGCAAATGCACTATCTTAAAAAGAAAGTCGTCCCTAGGAACGCCACAAATAAATTCTGAAGACAATTTTTCAAGTTCTTCCAACTTGAAAAATTTTTTTTTTTTTTAATGATCTTTGGAATTTCTTGTGCACCCTGTATATTTAAAATCAAAGAAATTCCATAGTAACGTAAACATATTTGTCAAAATAATTGTCATATATTTCAATTTTACTTTATAAATTTATATCCATTGAAAACGAAATCCGACAGGATTTTGAAACGTTTGGTTTTAAAATATACACAAGTTTGAACTCTGATGTGGTATTATTCCCAAGAAAATCTAAAATAAACTAGAAGATGCCACAAATAACATTCAGAAAACAATTAAGGATTTATATATTAGATTATTTTGCTTACAGAATTTCTAAAAAATGATTAACTTTTACAAAAGTTAAAAATTTTGCAAAGGTTTGCAATGTTCCAAATTATTGTTATTGATAAAATTAAGGTTATGGTACTACTTACTTTAGCCTTTTAACTACAGCTATCCACTGATTCCGTTGATTTATTTTCCATTTAGCAGTCGGAAATTTATAAAATTTGCACCTACTTTTTCTGCTGGTATTCTTGCAATTCACAACACAACAACTTTGGTGTCTCATTTTTTTTATTTTATTAAAATTAGAACAAAATAAATACTTTCACGTGTACTTGCTTACAATTTCAGTAATAATAGCCTCTCGTAATGCTCAAAGTGACCACTACGAACGCGTCGGTCGATTTTATTTCCCCTACCATGACTTCGCTCAGAGCGAATAAGGTCTATTAACACAATATAAAAAACCATTTTATTGTAAAAAAGCGTTAGTTAATTGATATCAGTTGTTATAAATATTTCAATAGTAGTTTGCTGTAAACTTATGGTTATTTTAAAAATATAGTAAACAATAGACCCGTTTTTTACATGTTTTTTTTAGTTTTTTAAACTTTAAAAAAACTTTAAAAAAACATGTAAAAAACGGGTCTATTGTTTACTTTATTTTTAAAATAACCATAAGTTTACAGCAAACTACTATTGAAATATTTATAACAACTGATATCAATTAACTAACGCTTTTTTACAATAAAATGGTTTTTTATATTGTGTTAATAGACCTTATTCGCTCTGAGCGAAGTCATGGTAGGGGAAATAAAATCGACCGACGCGTTCGTAGTGGTCACTTTGAGCATTACGAGAGGCTATTATTACTGAAATTGTAAGCAAGTACACGTGAAAGTATTTATTTTGTTCTAATTTTAATAAAATAAAAAAAATGAGACACCAAAGTTGTTGTGTTGTGAATTGCAAGAATACCAGCAGAAAAAGTAGGTGCAAATTTTATAAATTTCCGACTGCTAAATGGAAAATAAATCAACGGAATCAGTGGATAGCTGTAGTTAAAAGGCTAAAGTAAGTAGTACCATAACCTTAATTTTATCAATAACAATAATTTGGAACATTGCAAACCTTTGCAAAATTTTTAACTTTTGTAAAAGTTAATCATTTTTTAGAAATTCTGTAAGCAAAATAATCTAATATATAAATCCTTAAATTCAAAAATTAAAAAAAAAAACAGACACATATATTTGAAAATGAAAGAAGTGTATGAAAAATAAAAAATTTTAAATAATTAATACGTACGGATAAATTGTTTCATTTGCTAATTGTGCAGTTTTTATTAATTTTGTTTACTATTTATTATAATATTCAAGAAATTGATTAATGTCTGCAAGATTTCACAATCATTAAAGTTTTAAGTTACGATTTTTCGGTTAGCTAATAAAAAGTGTAATTTAAACAATGCATTAGGATAATCAAGGACAAAATTTACTGTCAATCTATGGAAGATATATGTTTATCCTGAAAAATTAGTCATTTTTTTGTCCAGTTGATCCTATCCATGACATTAAGACAAGGTTATCGAATGATTATATTGCCATTGGTTCTTAATATATCTGAACATTTTAAAATCAGTCAGATAACATGAAGTCGACGAACCTTACACTGAAAGATATCACTTAGTTTTGAAACAGGTACTGCAATATATGCTTTCTTCAAATTTTCTGTTTATTGGTACTTTTTCTTTCTTTCGCGACTTAAAATTTTTATAAATCACCGTCATTCTCCGGAACATGGTCTACTTCTAGACAATTACTTTCCTAACTTTGATTCTTAGTTTCTACCACAGGGGATTTATATCTTTAGTATGGTCATCCTCTTTAGAATTTAACTATCTGGGATATCACTGTTGTTTCTGTTCCTTCAACTCTTGTAGTTTGTTATTCTATATTACTCTCTGATTATAAAGTATTTGGGTATTTTTATTCTTAAATCTCCTTAAATTTTATTGGAGTTTTCCAATGTATGTTTGTATGCTGTCGTTTTATATTTGATTATTAGTTTACTACTACTTACAACTATTGACTACGTAAACGTCGTGTATCTTTATTCTTCCTTCTTGTCTCATAATCAGATTTTAGGTTACTTATTTTAGGTGGTAAGTTTTTTTAGTTCAAGGATTTTACAATAACAAAAACAAAAATAACAGCAAAACTGTTTTGTTTGCACCAAATTAATAGTAATTTCGTCCATTTTAGGATTTTTTTCGAAGTTTAACATATTTTTGCAATTCTCTCGTTTTTAAAAGATAAAAATTACAAAAGCGCCACGAGAATTCACAGATATTTTTTAGCATATTTTCTGCTATAATTAAAACCATTCTGATGCATGAGATGCCTAATGAATGAGACAAGAAGCACGTCCTTCATCTACATACACTGCAGTCATTTGCTGGCAGATAACTTTCGGTCGGTCGGTCGTAGTATGCGAGGGAAACTTTATTAACACCGTGATACTCCATTTAAATTTCATTCATTTAAGGCGCGTAAAGGCGCTGCACAAAAACCTAATAACTCGGAAAACAAAATTGAGTTGTACTTCGTGTTATGTTCAGAGAAGTGTAATGTAACAAGTTGATTGTAGCACAGAGTGAAATTTTTAGACAATTTCAACTTTGATTATGGAGTAGGCAATCTTTGATATTAAAAAATCGGCACTACGGAAGCCGTAACTTCGTGATAGTTGATTATGATAACAGTAATGGAAGGGGAAGAAATTCTCTTTTAATGGAACTCCAATTTCTATTAATCATTCAGCATACAGTGAACACCCGAAATCGAGATTGCTAAGAGATGCAATTAAGATCGCAAAAAAGCCCCAGAGTCTAAGCGCATGCAATCAATATCAGAAATTAGGGAATTCCTAGAAAAATTCATTAAATTCCTTACCAACCTAGCATCGCCATATAATTGCTCAACGAAAATGGCCAGTCAGGAAGCGGCGGAGGTCTTATCAACTGAGAGTTAACCATGATTTGGAGCCAGGGACAACTGGAACACTGCCGAATCGTGACTATATTAGACTACTCCGTGTACCTAAATCTTAAAATTCGGGTAAGCAGAAGCGTGAGGTGGATGCTAAAACTATGTATCTGCAACGTATTACGCCTGAATCTTGGTTCTATAGCACAACACTAGGAGGTCTTTCTCCATCTCACCCCTTCATGAATTTTGGGGATATATCACCATTGAAAAATATAGGAGAACATATAGAGGGTGTAAATAGTTTGAGTGCATATATTTTAGGTGCATATAGTACACACTAAATAAAACAAAAATCTCTTACAACACTATTGTCTATAGGCCTTAATAAGCAAGAAAATTCGCAATACATGTTAAGTAAATTATCAATGTGACAAAGTCGCGCTGAAAATTCAGATTCACTTGTAGCGTGAATAATAAAGGAATGAGTTGCCACAAAAAAACGAACAACTGTTATTTTTTTGTATTAAATATTTACATAGTTTCGAGTGTCGGTAGATTTATTTAGGTAAATAAAATTTTAGAAAATTCTATTTTTAAAAATGTACCCTTTTAATATCTATGTATTGAAATAAATATTTATATTTGGCGACTTATTTTATGCATCAAGTTGAAGAAGAGAGGATACAAAGTTGTTTTCATTGGAATACAAAAATAATTCGATACATATATTAAACAAAACATTTCTTATATGCCGTTCTTTTATGTGTTAAATTATTCGAAAAATAATTGTTGTTGATAAAATTAATATTACTTAAGTTAGACAAGTAAATACCCAAGTTCTTACCGGATGTCATTATGATAGAGCTGTTGAGAACAAATGGATTCTTTACAGACTAGCATGTCGGGTCTTTACCTAATTGTATAGTTGCCACTATTTGTCACAAACTAATACACTCGAACTCACAATTCACAACAGATTTCATTTATTTCTCCAATATATTTTTTAAATTGAAAATCAAATTACGAACGCTACGGCGAATGTCACACAGAAATCACTTTCACTTTCTTACAAGAACCGATCAGCAAAAAGCAATCGTGGCAGCGGTCATCTGTAGTACTGAGGGAGGCATGTTATATGCTATGTTGCCACATCTGTTCGGGGAAACATAGGGCAAATTATAACAGAATATTTAGAGTTTAAATATTAATTTTCTTTGTTAATACAGTTATTGAAGGTGTATAAGCTATTGAGTATTTACATATTTTGCTTTTCAAGCATTGTGAAGCACTGTGATAAAGGCAACGTAACTTCTAACTTTATATTTTTAGGGTTCCATATATACAATATACGGGTACCCTTTTAATATCACTCAGGATTTCTGCCTCTGTCACATCACAGCAATTTTCTCCTAAGCTACTGGACAGAAGAGGTTGAAATTTGGTATCAATGTATAATTTGGTGACCCGATCAGGAGTACATATCGTAAAAGAAAAAAAAAATTTTAGGGGTATTTCTGGGGGGAAAAACTAAAAACATCGACCGTCCCCCCCTGATCCCCAAAACTACTGAGCCTAAAATTTTGAAAAAAAATACTAAATATAGAATGTTGCTCGAATTTTACAGGAAAAATAAGGAGAAACCATTAATATTAATTTTGGGGGGCACATTATAGAATTAAATAAAAATTTAAAAATAAAAAAAAATTCAAACGCAACATGTAATATATCAAATTAAAGGTCTCATTCTGAGGAACACAAATATATTTTTTTCATATTAAAGAAAATTAGATATTAAAGAAAATATACCAAAATTTACCCATTCCCCCCCTCTTATCTCCGAAACTATAAACGTAAAGTTTTGAAAAAAATTAGAGGTATAGGTTCTGACCTGAAATTTACTGGAAAAGTAAGGAGAAACCTCTAATTTTAATTGTGGGGGCATATTACAGAATTAAATGGAAAATATAAAATTGAAATTGTTTCGAACCCATCATGTTATATATCAAATGAAAGGGCTCATTACGACGAAAATAAATATATTTTTTTCATATTTTTAAAATAAATTAATTAATAGATATTAACAAAAATATGAAAAAAATTACCCATTCCCCCTTATCTCTAAAACCATAAGCTGGAAAATTTAAAAAAAATGGAGGTATAGCGCCTCACCTGAACTTACTGAAAAAATAAGAAGAAACCCCTAATTTATATTTTGGGGGGCAAATTATAGAACTAAATGGGAAATATAAAATTAAAACTGCTTCTAACCCATCATATATCAAATAAAAGGGCTCCTTATGACGAAAACAAATATTTTTTTTCCAAGATGTAAATTTAAAAATTTGACAATGGAATTGTACCTTTTTAATCAGTAGTTTCTTAGCCATTGACAACGGGGTCTGATCTAGACCCCGAAACGTTTGGAATATACAGCAATTTCCTTTAAAGTGTGGTGTTATTTCCCAATAAACACTTAGAAATATCAGATAATAGGCTCATTATGTGAATTACCAATATATCATATTTTTAAATCATTTGTTTAAAAGATATTAACAAAAATATTAAACATCGACTTAATTCCCACTTTAGAAACTACACTACACCCTTTATCTTCCAATCTACAGAGCCTCAAAACTCAGACAGTAGATTACAAAAGACTTCTCTGAAAGTTTAATAGTAAAATAAAACACTAGTATTAATTTTTGGGAGCCAAATTACAAAATTAAATACATATGTATTCTGATAAAAGTACCGCGAATCCTGCAGCAGATAAAATAAAAGTCTATGTGTGGAAAATCAAAGTGTATATTTTTTTAATTTAAAACGCCCCCTTTAAAAGATATAAGGGTAAATATAAGAAAATGCACTCATTCCCTTCTTGTCTGAAACTGGAATATTACAATCTTGAAGATGGTACGGAATCCTAGGTATGCGAGTCCAACTCGCACTTGACCAAATTAATTTATTTGGCAGAACTATTTCTGAAAATTTTATAAAGCTTTTTGTTTGTTTTGAACTGAAGTATTGATCATCAAAATTTTTGCACTCAAACCGTTTACACCCTGTATATTAAGCGTTGTTTTGCATTTTGGTGTTAGTTGTCCAAAACAAGTTTTCTGTAGATATAGTAGTTATTTTGAATTAATAAGAGAGACAGTTTTCACTCCTGTTGTGGGTGGTATTTAGCAGCGCATAGGATTAGTTCCTGAGACTTGTGCCCAACACTAATTTTCGAAGCCAAAAAAACATTTGCAAGATGTTTCCGAAGATACTGTAGCTATTATTGATTTTTGGTTTGTAAAAGGGATAGTTGGAAACTATTCGAGCACTGGCAATAACTCCAGATCTACAATATACACCTAAATATATCGATTATTAGTTGTTTCCTGAATGATAGTTGTAGCATCTCTAGTTTGTATAGCACCACAGTTACTGGAAAGTCTTTATATTTCAAGTACTTCAAACACATTAGAGTCCAATTTAGTCCCCGTCTTCAGTGACATTAAAAAAATAACGCAACTAAAAAATTAAGTAATTAAAAAAAAGTTTGCAATGAGAAATTTAGCATTCAGAATTTGACATTAAATGTTTAACAATTTGATATATCCATAAGTTTTCCCATATGAATTTAATTTGGTCTCTGGGATATCAAAAATCGGTCTGTGGATAACCCTTTCCCGTTTGAAATGAGCTTCGTTATTTCACATAATCTTTAGAATTTTTTAGTGCTACCCTATATATATATATATATATATCAAATTAGAAGTAGATTTTTTTAGCCACATCTGTTTTAATGTCAAACCTTTAATTTCAAATGGTTACTGAAAATTTTTAGTTTTTAGTATGTTTGATTCTTCTGTTGTTTATTTCCATCGAAAATGGGCTCTGAAACGTTTCGAGTGTTTGGAATATACCGATTTCCAGATTGGTTGTCTTATTCCCAAGAAATCATAAAATAAACATTATATTTCAATACACAATAATTAAAGATATTTCAATTCAATTCTTCGTATTTTGGGGCGTTTTTGTATATCAATATTTCTACCCTCGAATTCGGATTCGGTGTCGAATTTTTTTTTATAATTAGGTTATTGTTCCTGATTTTTTTGTTGTACGACGCCTTATCTTACATGAACAATCGAGTATAGATAATATTTTTGCGGTTTTTTGTGTTGCAATCAAAATTCCACCTTTATTTAAAAAAGCGCTGTTTCATTATTTTAGTATGTGTAGTCATTAATGAATATGAATAATAAATAAATTTTTTTGAATTTACTACATCATGTTCGTGGCTTCTGTTTCAAAAGAAGGCACTAGTGATTTTTTAAAACAATTTTCGAATTATGGGCACACTTTGAAACTTCACTTTATTGAACTTCTCACACTGAAGAACAAATTGTAAAATAACAAAAATACAAATTTACAATTTTTGTTTCTGTGTGTGAAGTTTTAAAGTGTGTGTGACAAAAATACTAAACGAATGCAGTCGCCGCAAGGTACGCAACATGTGCATTTCTCATCCTTGAAAAAGTTCCATACAAGTGTGGGCGAAACGTCCTAAAATTTTGTTTTATATGTGGGTTTAGATTAATAAATAAATTATTACGAAAAAATAATGACGCGGTTCAAATCTGGAAAAAGCAGAATCAGCTATTACAAATATAGTTTATATTCAAATCGATAATCAGATTAAAATTATTTCCTGAAAATCAGTTAGGAGTAATTTACCTGGAATTAGTAACTTTAATCCTAAAGAGGTCAATGTTCAAAATACCCACTTAAAATATTACAGCAATTAAAAGGAATTATGAGATAAAGTTCATTATTATTTTTATAGAGGTTCGACATAAGAAGAAAATAATTTTTAATTAATAAGATGTTATCCACAGAGATAGAAAGACAAATGAATCCATAAAATTAAATAATTTTAAAAGAATTTAGAATAATAATAAAATATTATACATTTAAAAATTATTATAATAATGACATAAAAAAAACAAAAACCGACTTCAAAAAAGTACCTTAACTAATTAGCATGAAATAATTTTTTACTGCAACTATTAAATACTTATTCTGAAGTCGGTGCAAAGCTGAGCACGAAGTTGCAAAGTACAACTTATAAATGTATTTCTCAAATTATTTTCACCTTAGCTTCAGCGAAAGTATTTAATTGTTGTAGTAAAAAATTGTTTATTGCTTTTTAGTTAAGTTAAATTTTTTTTGATAACGGTTTTGGTTTTTAAAAAATCATTTATTAGTTTGACCAACCGTCGTGTACTGTTGAATAAAATAACTTGTTTTCTAAACATGTATATGTATTAAGAAAATCTAACTTAGGTGGATCCACTATATTGTAGATGATTTGAGTGTCATCACTCTTTAGGTCTGTTAATTATACTGGAATTCATTTAATAATCTCCTCTCCACGGAATCTTATAATAAATCATTATTAATTATATTATTATATTAAGTGATATAGAATAATAGGATTTTAATAAACTTTGTTTGGTAACAATTTGCGATATTGAAGCGAAAGCTTCTTATCGTGGGCCCACATTTACACATATGAAAATAGATGAGCAAGGGAATGAAATGGATAATTTGAGATTTCAATTGTTTCGACACCGACACTGAAAACGACACCGACACTGACACCGACACCGGCACTGACCCTGACACTGACACCGTCACCACACACTTCAAATACCCACGTATACAATTCAGTTTACGGTGTAAGAATCAGAGACCAGGTAAAATCTTTTATAGAATATCAATAATATATAGGAAATAAACTAATATAATATCCAATTAATATAGAGAACCTGTAAAAAATTTGTTTTTCTAAAAAAATCCAATTCTCTCTTTGCGGACTTTTTTAGCATTTATAGAATTTTAAATTAAGAATTAAATTACACATTAGGAGCTACTTGAGCCATAACAAAATAGTGACAATTATTTTAATTCTTCTGAAATTTATAAACATTACTAAAGGTAACACAAGGAAATGGAAACAGAAACAGGAGATAACAAGAAACGGGAAATATAATTCGTAAGAAACTCTCGCTTCCATCGTTCAGTCTCAAATTACTGCCGCTTTTTTTTCTTAAACATAAAGGGACATAATTTAAAAAATATATATTTTTTTTCAAACCTAATATACAATTGGAAAAAGTGACATTATTAATTATTATACAATTTTTAATAATGAGGCATAATTAGATGCATTTTATAATTGTAATCACTCCGGTTTGATTATAATTTTAGATATTATCAAAAATAAAGTTATTTTACTATTAAGCTAATTCAAATTTGCTGATAAACCTCGTAAAGAGTTGAAATCGTTACATGTAGTGATTACAGTATACGTTTCTGACCATGCAAATGTTTTTATGATAAATAACTTTTTCTCTAAATAATATTTATAAGAACGTTTTAAGTATGAATCCAACTTATGAAGGCACACTGTATTTAGGGAACAACTGAGAACCTCCATCTTGACGTTGAGTAATTGACATTTTTTTCGATTTAATCCCAATATGCTTTCAATTGATTACAATTTTTGGTGGGTGCAGTTTTCAATTCTAATAAACTTTGTTTGATTACAATTTCAGATATTATAAAAAAATAAATGCACTTCACATTTAAACAAAATTTATATATTTTTTGAAACCTAGTATAGTAAAAGTTACATTAATACTTATTTTACAGTTTTTAGTGCAATGGCCTAATCAGATGCAGTTTTTAATTTTAATTACTTATGATTACAGAATACGTTTTACACCATGAAAATCTGTTTATAAATAATCTTTTTTTCTCTTTTAAATTATTAATAAAAAAATCGCTTGATCTATGATGACACACTTCTTCCTTTCTTTCCTTTACCTTTATGTTGATTAACTGACATTTATTTTGATTAATTCAATTTCTTTTCAATTTACCCAAGTCCCGAACAGAAAGATATCCATGTTTTAATACCAGCACCTCCGCCAAAGCTTCCTATATAAGGAAGTCGGTAAACAGATTTCCCGATTATCTAAAAAACGGTACAAGCTATTTTATTGAACGGAATATGGGACCATTTCGGGACCCCCTGGAATTAATTCAATTTCTTTTCATTATGTTAAACCCCAAGTTCCGAACGGAAACATTTCCATATTTTTATTAATACCAGCACCTCCACCAAAGCTTACTGTATAAGAAAGTCGGCAAAACAGTCTCTCGCAAATTACTGAAAAACAGTACAACCTTTTTTTTGGAAAAAATAACCACTTCGGTATCCCCCGGTCAGGATCTATTATAAACGGTCCAAATTGTTTGAACCGTTTGTGAGTAATCACTGGACAAACTTAAAAAATATATAGATGCTGACGAATTGAGAACCTTCTTATATTTGAAGTCGGTTAAAAAATCTATTGTCGTATATGCATTAACAATTCGAACAAATAATCCCCGAGTACAATACTGTTATTGCCTGACCAGTTATATGAAAATGCTAATTTCCGGAAATCTGTACCCAATAATACGGGAACTTTATATCGACTACTGAATGAATCTCTTATTTCCACAATCGATCTTTCTATAACGCTGACAGCTTTCCTTTTTCAATTCAGTAACGATAAAAATTTGACTTTCTAATACAAAATTCAATTTTCTCTTCCAATTTCATTGTACAATTTCAAATCGCAATTACACAACGTCAACTTATCTTTCTTTCCTTCCTGTGAGACATTCATTTTATCATTTATTCAAACAAGTTCTTGTTATTTTATTGCTTCAGTATTATAAAGTTTTGTGGACAGAAGAAGTCGTCTAATTGAAATAACCATGAAATCTTAATTTAAGAAACTGATAAGATTAATATTTTTGCTTTATTGTAAGAAGTTTGTAAGTTTTCTCTTTATAATTAAGCAACAACCTTTTTACAGTCAGGAGAGATAAATGTAGCTGTAACAAATTTAGATATTTTCAAATGTTCCGGGATATTGATCTTGAATACTCTTAATCGACATTATTATATTGTTAAAGTATCAAAAATGTTTGAAGACGCGAGATGTAAGACCGACATCTAGGATTTTCAAGAGAATCAGTACACAGAGGTTTCGAATCTGGAGCCGTTCTGTGTAATTGCTGTTCTCCCTTAACTCCTAGGACAGAATGTCACTATAAAATTTTCAGGTTACTTCACCTGTCAGAGATATTGAATACTCTTTTCGAGGTGTCATTCCTTTGAAACCTCGAAGAGAGTATCAAAAATGTGTTTAAATTATAAAAGAATAACAATAAAAAAGGGTCAGATCAGAGCAGATAACGCATTCCACCAATTTTTTAGTTCTTGTATTCTTGAACTGAAACCAGGTAAATTTTATATCAATTAGTCATGTTCTACTATTAGTTTTATCACCAAAATAGTATTTTTCTCTCTAAATGACCTGAGCTACAAGACATATGTCAGTTAAGTTTACATGCCTTAAGTTTTAGCAGCAGTGGTGATTCAAAAATTTTTAATGTGACCTCCTTAATATCTAAGTATTCGACTAAGTA
This sequence comes from Octodonta nipae, assembly GCA_034190945.1. Classification (NCBI taxonomy): domain Eukaryota; kingdom Metazoa; phylum Arthropoda; class Insecta; order Coleoptera; family Chrysomelidae; genus Octodonta; species Octodonta nipae. The sequence goes on from CM067222.1 coordinate 735,719, forward strand.
TTATTCGCCTGTACTTACAGGGAGTAGAGTAGGCATATAAATGTTGGAACTGATCATGAGTATAAAGACAAAGGTCCGGATACGAGTATAGGATTCAGTCTGTAATATAATTAAAAAATATAGATATGCATTAGTACAAAATGTGACAGATACGAAAACAAGATAGAATATAAGGACTCTTGATAAAAGTCGAATATCATAACTAATATGTCTAGAAAATGAACCGGTTACGTTTCCCTGGTTTGTGCTCTTTCATCGTGTAGTATTGTTAAATTGTATTTTATCACCTAGGTTTCCTATTCCGTATTTATAACTTTTGGATTTTTTTATCATTAATTTGTGCAATTTTGTGGACATTTATTTGTATCTCTAGAGGGGCACAACATTTTAAAATCAATGGAATAAAGGAAAAACTTATTTTTATTGATCTGCAAAAGTTATGAACATTTTCTGATAAATATTCTTATCGTTTCCTTTCATTGCGTTTACGAAACACTAAGTGCCCCATTGATTACTCCTGAAGTTCTCTTTTTCATTTTGACATTTTTTAGCAACAAAAAATGGTCGTTGTTGATATTTAGTGACCCTTTGATTTGTTTTAGTTAATTTTTGAATTTCTTCCATGGGTGAAGAAGTGCTAAACTGATGAACACAATGTTTCTAGTTTCTGTTGAACAAGATCTAAAATACTGAAATAATAACAACTGACTGGTTTAAATCGATGAATAACGCACATAAATGTAGTGACTATAGTTTTGTGAGTCACGTCTTAAAAGCATTTTTGAGATTTATTATTTGTTCAATGGTATATACAAAATGTCGAGAACATAGCGGCAGTTTAGTTTAACAAACTCGTTGGGCACCAGAGCAGCCCTGTACTATATACAAATACCCAGAAATGTTGTAATCAACGAAAAGATGTGTTTCTAGTATTTATAGATTATCAGAGGACTTTTGATTGATGATTACAGAGGTGCAACAAATTGGACTCGACACAAAAGACCTAGGGATAATTACAATTTCGTAATGGAATTAATTTTCTCAACTACCCATGCTAGTACCTAGTATAACATATATAAACTCGAGAACTACAAATAACAACTGGTGTAATGTAGTGCTGCATATTTTCCACCCTAATATTTCTCGTACATGTGGAACGGATACACTAATCAGTCCCATGCGATCAACATAATAAAATAAAAATAAACTGAACACCAATAAATAACATCTCATATGCTCTCATACTCAACAATATCAATAGAGTAGTATAACAACACCACAAAACAAAGCTTATGGTTATTAGTAGATAACAACCCAATCGGGCTAAAATACTAGTTGATAGTAATTCTACAGAGAGAGAAATCAAATTTAAATATATTGGTTGTACCATAACTGATGAGCTAGACAACGACGAAGAAATCAAAATAAGAAATAACAATGACAAAAACAAGATTTGTCAAATTTTAGGAATATTTTTGACGTAGATTACATACATATCCTTACATATTGTGATTGAGCTGCTTGGGATTGACCTCAGTACGTTACCGTGCTTAACCAACAGGTTCATAGTAGTAATGGGTCTCTTTCTAATGGATTTTGACAGTAATTAGTGCTTACGAAACCCAGTTTGGAACTTCTTCATGTCACGGTCCACGTCCATGGACCCTGAAGCTCTAATATGTCCAAACTTCTACTCCACATTTAGTTACCACCTTGCGAACAGAGACTATAGGCCCGCCATTTTCCACATATATTTGTGTGTGTTTCTATACCAATCTCTTAGGCAGGTTACAAGATATACTTGAGACTTTTTTCAATTTCTGCATGGCCCCAACAACTTACATCCAAAATCAGACTTATTTTGTTGCTATGGGACTCTGAGCTCTATATATTTACCAGATTTCAACTTTATTTAATTAATCTGATTCAAAAAAAATAGGGGATGACAGACGGACGGACAGACAAACACAAAAGTGATCCTATAGGTTGAACTAGTCATCGACCTCTTTGAATTGATTGATTCTAGACGAGGCGTAAATTGTGTGTACTGTAATAATACAAATCAAACCGACGTAATATACATAATATCAAATAACCAACATAGGGATAAAATAAAAAACCCAGTAACATAAATTTTTTATATGAACGATATTGGCGGTATATGTGACATATTTTTTGGTGCGCTCATTTTATTTTATTGATAGCCAGTATAAAATATGTGATGTAAACCTCAGTGTCGAGATCAGATTCTGCAAATCCTGATATTGGAGCAAAAAGGCAGGCAGATGTTTTGTTCGATTATGAGAGCAACTTGCGAAAATTCGTATAAAATTGTCGGCAAATCATACGGCGCCCCTATCGTCGGATAACGTATATAATTTGTGCAAGTTGTTTGCCCCAAAGGATAAGTAACAGATTTTCGTTATGTGACATTTTATTTTATCCCCGTTGAACTGTCTGACATTCGCAATGTAGGCCAGAGTGAAAAGGGGATGATATAAAATTGTTTTTTTGGCAGCGCGACAGCGAGTTCAGCGACATGAGGTCAAAAGCTAACTAACTTATATATAACATTGAATTGTGAAAACTTTACGATGGTAACAGTGTTGGCTGGCGGGGATTTACAAGGAATAAATGTGGTGTATTTTTGAAAGGATTTTGTCAAATGAGATTGTTTTCGTCTTTTATGAATAATGTGATGTTTTTACGATGATGTAAACGGTACTACTTGAAATTCTAGATTCTTATTTAGTTGATATTCAGTATTCTTAGTGTAATATATCACCATAGAACATGCTATATGCAAGATGTGTTAAAAACATAAGGGGCATATTATGTTGTCTGTACATGAGTGTTTTCTCTTCTCAGATTTTTTCAGATTGCTTGCTATATCTGCAAACATTTTTGGGCAGGCAAAACAACAAAATCGACATCAGAGCGAAATTTTTTTTGAAAAAACTCCGAAATACTCAACAAACCGATTGACAACCACTCCAGAGTCGGAATTGAAACGTCTTCAAACAGATAAGAACAACACAATATAGAATACACTATTTATATACAGGAATACTAGTTGATCATTTTAACACATCTCTTTATCTCAGAATAACTGTGAGGAATCCGGGCTATTACTACACTTTGTTCTCCAAATACGATTTTAAATACTTATCTGTTGCAGAAAAAAAAATTGAGGAGAGAAAACCTCAACGAACAGGCAAAATAATTCAAGACCTCCTCAACAATCTTTTCTAATTTTTTACTGAACCAGTTTCCACAAATTTTTCAACAATTTTGCCAATGGTAACATTTGATGGACAATTTTCTCTTGCATATTCTGTACGAAATTTCACCAAATTTAGTATATTTTTTAATAATTAACATGCGTTGCTTCTAGCGTATATCTCTCCATTAATAATAACCGGCATATCCTACTTGTCATCTGTCAAATAACATATGATATTCTAGTACAAAAAAATATAAATGGCGGCAAATTTAAAAATTAACCACAAATTGAATTTCATATATTATAACACACCTGATCAGCCGATAATTAAATTTCAGCAAGAAATTGAGAAATGAATATTGACCACATGTCAAGGAAGACCATTTTCTGAAAAGACAAATGAAAAACCTTAAGTCAATAAAAGAGCTCTTCACTTATCGACCGAAAACTACTTGGATAATCATATCCATTGAAATTTTGAAAACATCGAAAATTAAACTTCGGCATAATATTGCAAAATGATAGTTTGCCACATGTCAAGGAAGATCAGTTCCCAAAAAATCTAAATTGAGCAATCTTAACTTTTCTACTCCATACTACTACAGCTTACTTGCCATGATAGAATCAAACAGTTCTAACAAAAAGTATGCGCAATGTTTCTATAATTATGATATAAGTCTCAACTATAGCGTATAAAAACTGTCGATTTCTATATCTATAGTTTAAATTAGTATTGGTTAGGAGTATCTTGTGAATTTATCCTGAAAACTAAACCATTCCATTTAAAATCATAAAGTTAGAATAAACTGTCGGTTTAAACAAAAATGGCCGAGAGTTGAATATATTTTATCTAAACAGAAAGTCCTCTAAAACCCCTTTCCCAAAAGTTTAAATCTCTAACATGTTTAGTTTCGGTAAAACGCCTAACATACCATCTCGTTTGAAGAACTCTGTATATATTTCTATAATTTCCTGGGCCAAACACCATACTTACAGGAAATCTGTATATTTCAAATAGTGCCAACAAAAGTTTAACACCTTATTAAAAATTAATGTCTAATTGGGAATGCTAAAATTGTTATTTCAAACATTAAAATGTTTTTAAATTTTTTTATTCAGTTATGTTAATTTTCTTGCCAATGAAAAGGGGGTCTGAATCCTGACACGTTTGAGTATTTGAAACATACAGACTTTTCAGTCTGTGGTGTTATTCCGAGAAATTATAAAAATACAAACTAGAGATGTGACAACTATTGTTCACTGTATATATTTCTTATCTAAAATATCTTCATGAAACATTGAGTGTCATTATAATGCCACTTGTCTCGCTAACTAGACCGTAGCGAGAAACAGCACAATGTCAGGAAACTGGAAGGATATCTCAATAATATGCAAAATCCTTGGCAAATCTATCAAAATTAGGACGTTCTATATACTTAACATATGCACTTTGCTGTGGTACAAGTGCTTTTAATGTATGCATATCAAAACAGCACCTAACTTTGCAACTTTTCAGGCGACAGAGGTAAATTTTAATTACAAATGTGAACATACATTCTATACATACTGCAGATAAGATACCGGGAATATAATGTGTTCATTACACGACAGAGGAAACTGGCAACAAACTCCGATGCCTCTATTATCCCTGGTTATGTTAACATACAATGTTAGTGTGTTCAATGTTGACTTGGGGAGAAAGTTTCGCTTTGGTAATTGTTGAGAATGAGGTGAAATCTACATATGGATTTTCCAATATATCCTTGACGGTACATGTGTGTTTATTTGCCCTGCATTCTATGTGAACTAGTGCTCATTACAGAGCAACTGTATCAATGAAAACGCAAACGAAATGGAGAGGAAAAACGATTTTTGTTTGAAATCAAATTTTAATAATAATTATTGCCTCAAAAAGACAGGAGACAAAATCTCTACAGTTCTGATTGATATCTTCTAGTTACCAGCAAATTAGCTGTACTTTTTTTTCGGTATTTTGAGCAAATTTTTCATATTGCATACACAATAGGCTGTTTTAAGTGAATTCAGTAGTGCAAAATTTTAAAACGATAATATAACCTATGTATATTTTACTTCTAAGCAATTATTTTGTAGCTATTAGAATGCAGAAAGTTTTGTATGAGTCCAACTTAGGAAGAGAACCTTCTATTTTAATTCTTTTTATTCCCATATTATATTCAGTTGAAAAAAAGTGAGATGTTATGATTTCAATTTAAGTTTTAGTTTATGCAGATCTCTTTAAGAATAATAACTTTTTTTACGAATATTGTTCATAAGAAAATTTCCAATTTGATTGCAATTTATGGAGACACACTGTATACAAGGTGTAACATAATGCAGTGCAGATGTGTAGGTAGATAGAAAACTGATCAGTGTAAAGAAAAAGTCTTATATAACTGATGTCAAGACGTTAGTCTGAATCTGGTACACAATGTCCCTCGTTCCTCGAAGTTTCCTTGGACTTCCATCGTCTTGAAAGGTTGATCTCTCAACGTTTCAATAGCTTTGTATCCGCTATCGTCATCAGGTGAATGATGGGAAATTCAGTTTATCCGTGGTATTTATACCTTTAATCGGTCATGCGACGCCGGTCATCAACAACGGAAACTGGCATCATCAAGACTCTAATCCATAGAGCCAAAAATATCTGTAGTACGCCAGAAGTCCTCCAAGAAGAACAAGTGAAACTTAGAAAAGACCTTTTGGTAAATGGATACCCGAAAACCATCATTAACAAGGCGTTTGAAGAACTGGACAAACCACCTAGGCAGGAAGGGGAAACCACGATAGCAACACTAGTATTACCGTATACTAAAGGCTTGTCGAAGAAACTTAGAGGAATTGCACACAGATCTGGAATCAGAATGATTTTCAAAAGCAGCAACACTCTAAGGAGCATGATTACAAGAACGAGGCCGGACGCTCCAGCAATACCAAATAACTGCATATACAGTATACCTTGGCAATCTTTACATTGGAGACAAAGCGACCGCTGGACACCAGAGTTAAGGAACACCGCACAGTTACTCAAAGGGCGGATCTGACGAAGTCTGGGCTAGCTAACCACGCGTGGACCGAACACCACAACATCAGTTAGGACCAGGCCAGAGTAATTCACAAGGAGGAGCATTGGTATAAAATAAATATTATAGAGACAGCATATATAATCTCGAACGAGAATATAATTAGCGAGCCCAGCGTCCAAATTTAAAACATTTGGAAACCACTTCTTCGGCCACTGTCGCAAAGCATTACCGACAACCAACCGCCAGATACGACGACGCTGATTGGACCGGATGAGACCCAATGACCATGACCGGCAACGCATGACCGATTAAAAGTATAAATACCACGGATAAACTGAATTTCCCATCATTCGCCTGATGAAGATAGGCGATACAAAGCTATTGAAACGTTGTGGGATCAACCTTTTCAAGACGATGGAAGTCCAAGGAAACTTCGAGGAATGATGTGAAGACGTTTACGGTTTACGAGAAAAAATGTTCAAAGTTGTCAACCAAAGAAAGGATTTAGCCATTAATTTGAAAAAATGCAACAAATTTATCAGCTGAATAATACAATAAACACAATGATTTACCATTCTTATCAAATGAAGGAATGTTAAGTGCAAAAATAATTACATTTTCAATCAGTTAATTAAACAGAAATTATGGCAACATTAGATTAACTTTTCTTTGGTTCATTAAGCGTAGAGTGTAATAAAAAGAGGTATTGCGGAAGGTTCTACTTCGGTATTGCAAAATGTAATGTGATTTTTAATTGTTTCGAAAGAAATATTTTAGGGTGATTTGTGTACCTAAGAGGATTAGTTTATTTAAATATTATATTAAATAATTCTGTCAGGCCGTTTTTTTTACGAAATATGAACTGTTAAGCATGGAACAAAAAACAACTGAATAATTGGTGTTATTTATGACATTGCAAATTCATGTTACTTGTAATGGCGGCTATTCAATTGGTGTAGCGTATTCGTCTATTTGCTATATTTGTCCAAAAACGGCGATGTGTGGAGAGGTTATTCGCTATGTTTGCCTTATTTGAACAAATAAGTCGAATACCCCTAAGAGCAAATACGCCTTACCGTCCAGTTGTCGGTTTTCAACACATATCAAAGGAGTCAAATAAGCCAAATATTTGCTTTAGCCGTCCACTCTTGGTTCTTACAGTTGCACGCGGCGCTTCGAACTTTCATTTGATATATTACATAGTGTGTTAGAAACAATTTTAATTTTATATTTTCCATTTAATTCTGTAATTTGCCCCCCAAAATGAATAGTAGAGATTTCCCTTATTTTTCCGGTAAAATTCAGGTAAGACCCTAGGTATATCACTGATTTTTTTCAGAATTTTACTTCTTATAGTTTCGTAGGTAAGGGGGGGGGGACGTCGATTTTTTATAGTTTTTCCTCCCAGAAGTACACCTAAAATCAAATTTTTGTTCATTTACGATACGTACTCCTGATCGGGTCACCAAACTATACACTGATGGCAAATTTCAACATTTTCCGTCCAGTAGTTTAGAAGAAAATTGCTGTGATGTGACACAGGCAGAAATCCGGAGTGATATTATAGGGGTATTCGTATATTGTATATTCGGAACACTAAAAATATATTTTCGGAAGGCGTTTCATGCTAAAAAAAAACGAAATAATTAAGGTTTTTAATATAGATTACAAATGCTTTATTGTCATCATTCTTTTTTCAATGCCGTAGATTGTTGATAAATAAGGAATAATTAAAAATTTTCAATTTTTCCAACGGAAATCTATTTTCTCTACCTCTTCAGAACTGCACGAAGCAAAATAAAATTGAGCTTTTTAGTTTAATAATTGCTAAGGTTTTTATGTTAACTTTCCATTTCAAAAATGTTGTTAATTAAGAAATGCATAAATCATGGAACAATACAAATAAAAATTTTTGTGCTCGTATTATTGTTTATTATCCTATTCCAAAGGTAGATAATTTTTTCATTTCTTGATATTCATATTTAACATCGGTAAATATTTTTTTTGTGACAGCCCGTTGTACCAATAACTATAAGACATTGTTAAAATTATTAAAATTGAAGATACAATTTCTGGAGTTAGGACTTGGTGTTTTAAAATTTTCTCCTTTTTTTAGATATTTTTTTCAATTTTAAGAAACTTTAATCGTTTTTGAATTTTTTTTAAAAAACGGAAGCATTCTTTTTTTTTCACTATTGCAAATTTTATCAGCGCCATCAACTTCTGAATCGAATGACACCAGAATTATAATTTTCTGTGAACTTTATCAGGATTACACTTGATTATATATTATAGTTTTTTGTGCAAAATAAAACTTATTTGAATTTATACTGACTGTGATGTTTTTATTGAGACAGTTTAATTAATTTTGAAGTAAGATAATTTTTATTTTCTTATATTTGAGTCAATCATTCATTCATTACTTTATATGTGATTCCCGGAAGTGCCGTTTCTGATGGCGTCAATAAATAAGATGCCCCGTATTGAATATTTCACATCTAACTTTTGAATTATTGAACAATTGTCTGCTGAAACTCACCCAATCATTTCACCTCACCTTTTGTCTTCAAAAGAAATTTATTTGGGCTGTCAAGCCGAAGGAAAACTGAAATTGTACGATTTAATATGCGAAAAGGATTCCCCACGGGAAATGCATAGTAAAGGAGAGGTAATATCTTTTGTAATATTGAAATGGGATGGCTGCTGGTCGGATAAAAAGGATAATGTAAACGTGTTGTATTGTATATTGTGTAATACAGTTAAGTGATGAAGGGGGCCTAAAAAATTTTCGAAATTTATTGTTTGTCAATCGCATTTGTCGTTTGGCGACCATGTAGTTTTTTGTTCTGTTACAATTTTTAAATCAATCATTTATAACAAATATAAGTTTTCTTCTTTCAGCTATCAAATTGTGAAGCTGTGATAGGGTTCTTTTTTCCTTACTTCTAAAGATAATACCAAATAGATGTACAGCTACATATACAATTTTTTAAATACTTATCTGTTAATGGAAGAGAAAACCCATTCTGTTCAACAATCTTTTCGTTTTTGTAATATTGAAATGGGATGGCAGTCAATTGCAATTAACATGTTTTTTTAAATCAATCATTTATAACAAATATAAAGAGCTGGTGGTAATACCAAATAGTCGTAAATTCTGTTGTTTTCAAAATTAACATGTATTGTATGTTGGTTTATTTTACCTGCTGAGAGTGGACTTCACTGCGTTACCGAATATATGTAGGGATTTTCGTGACATCGTTAAAATATCTCTTTTAATTTAGATTGACCTTTTCAATTGATTGTTGCATTTTTTTACTTTATATATAATTCTTTGCCTTCTAGTCGTGTTGAGAACAAAAGTCAATCATTTTTTACATCAGGTTCATAGTTTTATTTCAAATTACCATTTTATAGAGGTTTATCAATTATTTATGAAGATGATCATTTAAAAAAAAAAACTCAAAACTTAACTAAAACAAAAAAAAAATTTTGTTTCTTTCTATTTTTTATTAAATGCTTTATACAGTACCAATCAAAAGTCCCCTCCCCCCGTACCTTCATAGTTATACTTACACTAATGAAATTTGGAGGGTGAAAATAAACGGTTATAAACTACTACTACTACTACTAGTCCTTCCAGATGACGTAACAGTAATCAATAGGTGACGTCACAAGGCACCTGTGGCCCCTAATTTAAATTGGGGTTTACGGGAAGTGATAACTCATTGAAAGGTACTGATCACATCCCCTCACCCCTGTTCTTTTTTTGGATTTAGGTCAATTTTGGTGGATAAGTTAAGTTAAAAACTAAAATTAATGCTAAGCGTTGAATTAACGAATATTCTTTAGATGACTTCTGGATATATTTTTATAAAAAAAGCTTTATAAATTAAATATTTAGTTATACTATTGCTTAACCAGACGTTTTGGAGTTTACATAGACAAAATGGTACCTACTTAAGCAGACAAAGTAGCAGCTGTCTTAATTATTAATTGGACAATGTAGAATGAATCTCCATGAAGAGAACGTTTATTTAATGAGGGTTACCCAGGTCGTATTATATTGAGGACTTTCTTTAGAAGTTTGTAGCAACGGGTAGGGTTAAAGATGTGAGACGATTTGGTCGACAAAGACTGAGTGATGATAAAAAAAATTTACATACCTAATTGCCCAAATGGTAATAAGCCAACCCCTCTACCTGTATAGCTAAAGTTGCGTCCACCTGAGAAGTCGACCTAAATAGAAGACGGTATTCTGTCAAAATATGACAAATAAAATTGATCGAAATCAACACTACACAAAATCATTTGTGTTAGTGATTAAAATACTATTTACCTCAATGGAAATGTGAACACATGATATACTGTATGGGAGTGACACAAATCAGCACATTTTGGAAAACCACATAGTTGGACCACAATCAAACTTAACCGGTGACGTGTATATGGAGATGTTACAAAATGCAATTTCTGAAATTTTGGAAGATATTCGGCAATTTGTGACTAATATTTCAACAAGACGATGCCTCTGCGCATTTTTATGGTGCAGTAATACGTTCCGTGAATGCAGAATATCGGGATAGTTTCATGAGGGCAAGGTCCCATAGAATTCTGTAGGGATAATTGAAATCCAAGATGTAAGTAAAAAAACCGGACAATATTAACGTATTAAAACAACGAATTATTGATGAAAGCAGGGCAGGTTCAGCTGATACATTCGAGAAAATACGACACTAATTTACTAATAGGATACATTTACGTCAGCAGGTAGACGCAGCACATTTTGAAAACTTACTGTAAGAATTTGTTTACTTAATTACAGTTAAATGTGAAATAATAATTTAAGTATTTATTTAACTTATACTTCAAAATGGGCTTACACCCAAAAAAAAATTTATCATGACATTTTAACCTAGAAGTTATAGGAGACAAGAAATTACACGGAACGTTCTCATATTCTTAACCTCTGTGTACTAGTGTCCCCGAAAATCCTAGATGTCGGTTTTACATCTCTCGTCTACAAATTTACTGTTATGTATCTAATACATAAATAAGTGTTCGAGAGGTCATTCTTTTGCGGGAAACGCAACTGATGAAGGTTTTCGACCAGGAACAATATATATCATATATTCTGTTTTGCGTACAAAAGAATGACACCTCCATATCTCTGATAGGTGAAGTGACCTGAAATTTTTTTTCGTGACATTCTAAACTAGGAGTTACGGGAGGAAAGCAATTACACGGAACGGCTCCAGACATTTTCTCTGTTTAGATATATTTAGTTACTTTATAAAAATTGCAATTTTATTAAGAATGGTTTTTAACGGTTGAAATATTTTGACATTATTTCCTAAAGCATGAAACAATCATTATTTAACTAATCCAACCCAAATTTTACACATATTAAGGTTTACAATATTATTTTATGATTTTTGACAATTGGAGGTAGTTTTTCACCCTTAAAAAATAAACAGTGCCCATATGCATGATATAAAATTTGAAGTAGAGGGTGAGATAAGATTGCCTAATTTCAAATTTTTGTGCAAATCGATGCAAGATGCAATACTTTTTTTGGGATAACAATTTTTTTGTTTTCTGAAGGATACTTGTGGCATAATTTTCAATGTCGAAGTGTTTATTGGGAAATAACACCACACTTTAAAGGAAATTGCTGTATATTCCAAACGTTTCGGGGTCTAGATTAGACCCCGTTGTCAATGGCTAAGAAACTACGGATTAAAAAGGTACAATTTCAAGATGTAAATTTAAATATTTGACAATGTTTATTATTTGATTTTTGACGTAACTAAGAGAATTTTATTTGTAATATACAGGGTAGCACAGAAATTTCTAAAGATCATATAATCATCCTTTCAAATTGGAAGAATTTGAAAGGGAGATCTTCAGAACTTTATGTGGCGCTCCTAGGTGAGACTTTCTTAAAAGATAGTGCATTCGGGAAAAATGCGACTAAAGAACTTTGTTGATTCAGTGATCCCATTAAAGTCATAAGGGAAAACCTAGGAAAAACCTTATGAACTATCCCGATATTGGGTTGTTCACAAGGACATGACCATTAGCAATTTCTTCCTTAATCATCGGCAACCAGGAACGACTGAATTCTACGGAGGTAGTAGCGATACAATCGTTTTTACTTAACAAAATTAAAGCAGACTCTTTTAGTTTTCTTTTGGTGTTGTTTTCGTCTTTGTGTAATATAACTGAATTTTGAAACTGTATTTTATGACCAAGGTCCCAAGCATGTTCACAAATTTTGGATTTTTCAAATTGTCGTTTTTTTATGTAATTTTTGTGTTCGTTTATTCGAACATTCACAGGTTTAGAGGTTTCTCCAATATAGAATTTATTACATTCACACGGGATTTTTTAAATGCAATTTTTTGTATTTTGAGTTGTTTTATTTGGTTTGGTTTTTGATATAATTGATTTTAGTGTATTTCTTGTTTTAAATGATGTTTTGATATTATATCTGTTTCTCACTATTTTTAGTCCAATTTGAAAGGAACTTTATGATTATATGATATTTAGAAATTTCTGGGCTACCCTGTATATTACAAATAAAATTCTCTTAGTTACGTCAAAAATCAAATAATAAACATTGTCAAATATTTAAATTTACATCTTGAAATTGTACCTTTTTAATCCGTAGTTTCTTAGCCATTGACAACGGGGTCTGATCTAGACCCCGAAACGTTTGGAATATACAGCAATTTCCTTTAAAGTGTGGTGTTATTTCCCAATAAACACTTAGACACAATAATTTTTTTTACATTAAGCTCTAACAAGGGTTGATTTTTAAAGCATAAAACAATCGTTATTTAACTAATCCAAACCATATTTTAAAATGTTATTTTATAATTTTTTGCAATTAGCGGTAATTTTTACCTTTAAAAAACAAAAGGCGTACAACGGCACGATATAGAAACTGAACTAGAGGGTGAAATGAGCCTAATCTCAAATTTTTGTACAAATCGAGGTTTTGACAATTTTTAAGCTTCATTTCCTGCACTATAGGTGTACAACCTTCTTTGGCCAGAACTCTTTCATTTAGCTTCAGATCCATGGTTCAAATTAATTAACCTAAAAGAATAGACTGTATAAGTTGAGTATATGTTGAGCAAAATTAAGTATATCATAGGTAATCCAGTAGTTGTGAAAGAAGTAAAATTTACACAAATGGAAGCATTACTTTGATCCAGCCTCGTATGATTTATGTATTCAAATTAGTGTTATTATTAAACACTTTATACTTAAAACTACTCTGTTTTACTTCAAACTATAACTTTTTTTCAGATTTGCCCAATTCATTGATTTTTTTTACAGACTGAGTTATTTGCAATTCACTTGCAATCAATTCTTGTTTGTGGAGTTGACAGTTTGAACCTGACGTGTCGAAGGGTCTCCATAAAAAAGGGTATCAATGTACGGAAGCTCGATCCATTTTGAATTTCAATGGTGCTGTGGAGGCATAACGAGGAAGACGACGCAATATCTGATAACATACATAACAATGATTTATTGTTCATGACAGTTCTTCTTTATATCCTAAACCTTTTATTGTAATATTCCCTCGCCTCTTTAAAATGTATCAGTTACGATATACCGCTAAGCGTTCTGTACAATCGATACGGATTTCATAAGATGCAACGGGCTTTTGGAAGATTATTAACAAATACGAATTCTACAAGTACAATATGAATATTTATGTTGGCATATTTGTATCAGTATTAAGTATAATTCTGAATATCATTGTCATACTATGCTGAAAATGGTTTTTGCTCACGATAATAAACAATGTTATCATAAAGTGCTGTGAAAATTCATATTACGGACAATTTCCTTTTTCTTAAAAAAACGATTATTTACGCTTCTGATAGCGTATGTCAAAAAATTATTAAGTATATTTGTCAAAGAGATGACGCCATCCAATAGTAAGCTTTAACTTATGGCCCGGTTGTATAATTAAGAATCAGCAACTATGAATTTATTGTAAACAACTGAAACAAGAAAATTGCATGTTTATAAAATGAAAAATACTAAACTAATCTCAATGGTGTCAACAGGTAATTGTAAAGCATCCAATGAAATGAGCCCAGGATCGATCCGATAAGATCTTTAGTAACAGGGAAAAACAAAAAATACTGGAAAATTTAGCGGTTTTCTTTATATTATCATAACTCCGTCACTATTGAAGTTGTAGAACTGAGCTTGTGGGAACTATTAGTAATTGATATCTACCTTATGCTTGACTAAACCAGGCGCTATCGGTTTATTAGTTGAATAATTGCGATCTGAAGTTTTTAGTCCACTATTCTTGCAGTGTGTCTCCATGCGACATGGATCGTCAAATTCAATCAGATTGTTGAAAGTAGAGGTATCATTCTACAACGCCTCTATTTTCATTTTTCATTAAATGTCTGTGAAATATACGAAAAATGTTAGCAAAAATGACCAAAATTTGGTGAGCGTATGAATGTGTTCGAGTAGTGGGGGAACACGGTTGTTGAGGGGAACTGCTAAAAATAATTATTATCGACAGTAACTGTCACTCTGACAGATGGTGAAAGAATTTAATTTTTAAAAAAACTTCTATACAGAGTGATTTTTTCGATTTTATTACATCAAATGAGAACTGTTTGTTTATTAATATATTTATATGTAAATGGTTTCTCGTTTTTGCTTTAATTTGTGGATTTTGGGTTTACGGAACATCGAAAGAGAGCGGTCATTAGAAACATTCTTACTTGTGAGGATATTAAATATTAAAACGATCTATGTATGTGCCTGTACTATATATTACTATACGCTTCCCCTCAACAACCGTGTTTCCCCACTCTTTGTACATTCATACGCTCGCCCAATGTTTGCTAACTTTTTTCAGATATTTCACAGACATTTAGTGAAAAATGAGAATAGAAGCTTTGTTCTACCTTCAACAACTTTTTCCAAAATTGAAATTTGATTATCTATGACGCATGGAGATATAATGCAAAAATAGTGTACAAAAAACTTTATATCAAAATTGTTCAAAAACTAGTAGCGTCTGGTTTTGGCATACATAAAATAGATGTAAATTACTATCAGTTCCTAAAAGCCCATTTTTACAGCTTCTAAAGTGACGAAGATACGATTTTTTTTTAAAATGCTACATTTTTTAGTATTTGTTGTTTTTCCCTGTTACTAATGATCGAATCGGATCGCGCCTGGGCTCATTTCATTGGTATTTTCATGCTTTACAATTGACCTTTTGACACCATTCAGATTAGTTTATTATTTTTGATTTTATAAACATGCTAAGAAAAAAAACGTAATTTTCTTGCTTCAGTTGTTTATAACAAAGTAAAAAAATATCGTTATGAATCCTAGTTAATGTGATGGCACAGTCGGTATCCTGATAGTAATTTTTACACATTATCAGTTAATTTTTGCTCGATTGACTGGTCTATTTAACTTATGGCCCTGTTGTATAAAAATCAGTTGATCCGCAGTTCAACTAAACCTCGTTTAAATCATGAACCACAGTCAAGTAATTTTGGTGTATAAAAGAGTCACAACTGAACGTCGTTTTAATTATGTTGGTAGTATTGATTCCTGGGAATATTTATAATATCACATGGCTTCCTTAGACGTATTGAACATAATAAATCATGAATTGATAGGGTGAACTCATTCACTCGTTTAAAATTTATCAAGAAAGTAAACCAGTAATAGAAATGAGTGCACCAGAAAGTAAAAAACGAACTAATAATTTTAGCGCAAAGTAGGTGCAAATTTGCCTGGTGGACAAATATAAGGATAGACTAGATTCTAGGAAAAGCGATCGCACAAACAATGCATTAAAACACATGGCGTGGATAGAACTGGCAAACGTGTTCAATAGTGAAAGTGGTGAAGTATTTCATTGTGCTAAAATCTTCAAAAATGAATTTAAGATTATTAAAAAAAGATCCAAACAAAAGTTTGCCGATGAAAAAATATATGCCCCAGGTACAGGGGGGGGGAGGTCCACTAAAAAAACCCAAATTAGACGATGTGGATCAAAGAGTAATGTAGATTATAGGTACCCAAATGACAGGACTGCCATCAGAATTTGTTAATGATGAAGGTAAAATTTTAATACAGCTATTAAACAACAAATGAAATACTTTAAGTTTAGGTGAATGCTCTATAATTGGAAGTACAAATGAAGAAGTACCTAAAGGAAAATCAGAGGAGTTTTCACAAATTCCCAGTAAGTTGTAACAATTTGTGACATACCTACCATATTTATATAGCTTATTAACACAACGTATGGTTTGGGAAGAAATGGAAAACTTGTGACTAATAAAATTTTTCAATTTTGTAGACAAGTGGTCAAAGTATAAACCTTCACAATTGCGTACACCAAAATCGATGCCTTTAAGGAACCAAATAACTAAAGGTAACAATAGTCTTACTATTGCTGTAGTCTAAAATCATATCATGGTTATTGTTTTAGAAAATCTTTCCAAACAGACTCAACTATCAAATAAAATTGTTGGCTGGGCAATAAGTAAAGCTCGGCTTGCAGAAAATCAACTGCTCATGCTTCAGGAAGAGCATGAGTTTAAAATGAAGTGCATGAAAGAAATGCATGAGCAGGATCTATAAATTGCTAGAAAAGAATCAGAACAAAGGCAAAATTACTTTGCAAAAGAAGCATAATGAAACTGCAAATTCTGGCTTTGCAGAAAGAGCAGCTGGAAAATCACTAAAATAAAGTTTTTGTGTTATAATTTATAAAGTTTTCAAATGTTCGACTAAAATAAAATAAAATTACATTTGGCATTGAATTTATTTTAGTGGCACAAATTACATAAATATTTCATTGCTTTTTATTACAGTAAATTCTAAAAGTAATCTGCTATCAAGCCGTGTCTTACAGTATTATTAGCTGCATTTTGAACACCTTGTTGGGGTTCCATAGTGATGTTTTCTAATGGTAAGGCAGCTTCAACTTCTGCATCTACATTTGGTACCTCATTATGAAATTGACATGCAATGTTAAGGTGCACTGCACAACAAACAACTACAGCTTCAACTTTTTGTACCTTTAACTTTATTTCGAATGCTAAAATTGGTAATCTTCTTTTCCATACTCCAAAACGCCTTTCAATTGTATTTCGGGTTCTTATCAGGGATTCATTAAATAAATTTTCAGTACGTGATACTGGGTTCTTTAATTGAGTAATTAAATATCGCTTGATGCCGTATCCACTGTCCCCAATTAAAACGGTATCCCCAAATTCTCCCATTTCGAAACGTCTTCTTAAATATGAATTTCTGAAAATATTAGCATCATGGGCAGAACCGGGCCATCTGCACACAATGTGTCTGATTTGTAAATCAGCATCAGAAACGGCTTGTATGTTAAGAGAATAGTATCCTCTTCTATTTCTATAAATTTCGGCTTCTCCTCCAGGGGATTGTATTTTAATATGTGTGCAATCTATTGCTCCTACAAATCTTGGAAAACGGCAAATGTTAAAAAACTTCTGCCTGACAATATTGTCATTTTGATTCGGCATATTGATATATATTCCTCGCAAACTTGCTATTGCTCGAGTGACTATATTCACCATTACACCAACAAACATCAGCAAAATCCCCAACAACTTGCAGAAAAGAGCCGGTTGCTAGAAATCTAAGTGTTAAAAGCACCATCTCTGCAGGTATTAGAGGAGAGTTTCTGAAAACAGTCCTTCATATAATTTAGTTTTCCGGAAGGGCAAAGAAATAAGCATTTCCTTTTACTTTTTGTTTCCAGCGGAATAATTTCTATAATATGTCGGACAACATCTTTGGTCAAAAGAATCTTTGAGAAAATTAAGTTTCGTTCCAAATATCGAAATGATTTAACCGTTTACGAAAATTACGCGGCATTCTGGGATGGAACACTGCATCAACCAGACCCAAAACATCTTCGTCGTTTGTTAAAACCTCATTTCTATTAGCCATTTTTTAATTTATAATAAGCTATCAAGGGATATAAAAGCACACAATGAAAAACTCGCTTCGAGTTAAGTAGAGTTGACTTGTCAAATTACAAAACAGAACAAACAGAACTCGGTTCAAATCGTTGATCCGTCAAAATGCTACGTTCAACTTAAACTGCCGTTTGACTGACGTTCAACGTTTACACAACCCAAAATTTACTTTTGATCTGCAGTTCAAGACTGAACTGGCGTTCAAACTGTTTATACAACCGGGCCTAATATGCGTCATTAGATAGAGGACATTTTTCTGACAATAACGACGTACTTGAATCAGCAAGAGCAAATTTTATTCATTATATAGGGTGTATCAAATGTATAGTAAAATATTTAAGGGGCTTTTACTTAAAATAAAAATTATTATTGAATTCTCTTTTTTAAGCGACATTGATATCAGGATTGTCTTTCAGCATGGTTTCAGTTAAAAAGGAAAAGTCGTGTTAGTTCAGGGTCACATCGTTGGTTTAATATCAATTGCTAATTAATAATATGTAATTAACTGACTTTACTATTGAAAAAAAAATGTGTCAATAATTCACTTGATCGACTTAAAGTTTTTAATTACTAACAATACCAACATTCATATTAGAATAAATCCTTCCAAGATGATGGACCCTTTCTTGAAATGCAAGAAGTTTAATTGCTTATTAGTGCAAATTATCTTTGCCTTTTCTGGGATACTGACACACATTTCTATTGATAAACAACACCGCTTACCAATATATAGGATAAAAACATTATAATTTATGCCGGTAACAAGGATAAATTTATTTTGTTTCTACAGGTAGATTGGCGCAGCGCCTGGTAATCCACAAATGTCGGTCCAGATTAAACCTCGTCGGGCTGCTTTGTACCGTCATTGCATGAATCAAAAATCCTCAATTTATTGAAATGAAATTGTTGGGCACGCGTCAATACAAAATTATGGAGGTAAATTCAAAGGTGCTTACGTAGCAGGTAACCAAGGATAAATTACAAAGGATTTCTCGATAGATGTAAATTTTTCAGAAAGCATACGTCACAAAGTGGCTGCTAATATTTGCACCGTAACCTTTTCTAATTAAGTTGTTATCAATATCACATTAAACAAATGAAACAAAACCAGAAAAATCGTTCAACTGTCAACAGACAAAACGGCTAAACAACTCGAGAGCGGGCCTAAGAGACAGTGTACGTCACAAGGTAGCTGGTTTTCTTTAGAAAAAATTTAACATTGATCCAGCAATCCTTTGTAAAATATCCTTGGCCGGGAACCATAAAGTTGGATCGCGATAAATATACATCCATTGTTATCTCTAGAAATGGTACGCGAATCATCTTGGGAGGTTTCACGCGCCGCAATACAGGCCATGTAATCTCAGCGTTAAACCCTAGAGTTTTAAGGTAATCCCTTAATATTTAAATTTATATTTAAAAAAGAACCGACATCAAATGACTTAAAATAAAAACTGTAGATTTTTTATCTGATTTAAAGGTACAATTCTGTTGATTATTTTAGTGTTATCTTATGTCTCTCACTCTTTTTCGCTCTCACTAATTTAAAATTTTTTTTCTATATTTTCCACATACTTTTTTACCTTTTTTTGTTTGTTTTATTATTTAGTCTACTGTCTATAAGTCTAACTCCAGTCCATTCTATATTGCAACCACCCTGTATATGTTTCTGTGTATTGGTTATCTAATATAATATTATTTGTTTATCATTTTCTGAACCACCCTGTACAACTATATTTCCAGCTGTTATTGCAACCGCCCTGATGTCTGTAAATATACTCTGTGTAAGGATAATTCCTCTCCACACTATTGACTATTTCAATTTTTGTATTCATTCAATTATACCTGTATATAGGGTACACCATGAGTAGTTGCGTAAATAGAATTCTTGACATCTGGTGCGAACTAAAATTATTGGTATACCTGCATACCTATACCCAATAAAATAATCACATTTTTAAACCACATTTTATAACAATAATTTTACTCTATTTACTTCAACAACCCAGTTTATGCAACTGCTTCAAAAAAATTTTGCACCCAGGTATATTACTATATTATACCGCACCCTATTATTTGAATATCGTAATGCTTATGCTTATATAACAAATTTTTAATGCACCCTAAATAACAATAAATTTACTCTACCCTTATTTAAACCACCTTTTATAAGCAACTACTTATGCTCCACAGTATATATCGTTTTAAACCAACCAGTATAAGTGTAATTTTACTCCACATTATATTTTAACCATTCTGTATATTCAGGTGCTTCTGATATTTTTTTAAAATCTTCTCAATAACTGTAATTATAATCCGCTCTTTATCACTCTGCTCTATAACTCAAATATCCTTAGTGCAAATTCATATTTAACGATTTTTTATCCACCCTCTATAACGGTAATTTTACTCTACTCTTATTTCAACCACCTTGTATACGCAAATACTTATGTCCCTATATATCCTATATATGTAACTGCTTATGTACCCCAATAACACATGCACGAACGCACGCACACAAACCTACAACAGTATAGCATATAGAAAATATCGCCAACAGAACAATTTTTCGATTCGAAATATACTGTATATTTTCAAACGTTTCGGGGTCTAGGCAAATGGCAAAGAAACTATGCCAAAATGCCCAATTCTAAAAATTTTAAATTAAAATGTTTTTCTTCATAGTTCCTTTGCCATTGACAACGGGGTCTGACCTAGATCCCTAAATATTTGGAAATATTCAGTAAATTCGTGACTTGTGTTATTTTCCAAAAAGTGCATTTAAACATAAATATGCCACAAATATCCTTCAGAATACAAGCTTTTACAAAATATTTCATTATTTACATATTGAATATTTTTCAAAATTTTATATGACGGATCCAATATGTCAGCCGGGTTCCAAATGGCGGATAAAATTTGTAAAAACAGTAGATTGAAGGCAAACTATGAATTCGAGGGGTTAATGAAAATGCTGGTTTTGAATGAGCATTGCCAAATTCAATATAGCCTATCAGCAAATTGAAATCCCTACTATAGGAATACCTTTCAATATTTAAAGGATATACCCCTTAACATCTACTTTTAGGAGAACATCCTTAACTCAAAAGACCTTTATGTTACAGGTTGTATTCTTACCTCATTCAGTACTGCCAGAAAATAAATCGGCACCTTCACGCGGTGACGGTCCCTGGGTAACCGCATCCATGCTGTCTTGTCAGGCACAAGGCGGAAACTTATGACGCCAGCCTATCAGCGATTTTTACATTGTAGTAAAAATTCTGATTTATTTTGGTATTTGTGTTGCAAATATGTATTGCGTAAGACAGGAACACGTATAACCGATAGATTGAAAAAAGTCTAAGGATTGTTTGGTTTAGAGGTACTTGACCAAAATACAAACTAGCTTCCGCAGGAAAAAAAATAGGATATGAGATAAGGAGGCAAAGTGACTAAAAATTTATATTCCGTTAGGTAAATTGTACTATTCCACAAATAGAGTTACCAATAAAATTTTGTTCCGAATTGTTGTATTTTGTGACCTCAAAAGGCCTCTTATCAGTCTGGTAAACGACTAGTCTGGTCATGGTAAAAATGTAATGTAATGTAATTGCTGAGATTGGAACATTACTACCTGGATTAGTATAGTGACATAGAACAGTAAAATGTATCATTTGGAATAGCTGTTAAGGCTCATAATACCAAGATCACGTATCACAGGTGAGTGGGGAATAGTGGCGAGTTCAGGGTTCAGCGAGTTGTTTCGTTACTTTCGTTGTCATTTGTTTCATCTCCTCTCGCACTGACGGATTCGAAGACCGAAATATTTGACTGAGCATGTGAGAAGTGAATGTTCAGTTCCAAAGAGCTGATTCGAAATCCTTTGAAACAGTAGAATTATGTGGAATATTGAATCGTCTCAGTAAAGATATACACATCTCTAAGTTATGTCCGCCTAGTGTCAGCGCTTAGGCAAAAATGTTGTCACTACTTTGGTTGATGCTCAATTTTTTTGCTGTCTCAGCAAATTTGACAACACGCTCAACAACATGAAGTGCGTTAGATTTGTCATCAAACTTTTTCTTTTTTTTTATACAGTATACTAATTGACAAAAAACAGCCACGTAACAGGTTTAGAGAGGGGCTAAAATAAATAACCCGATCGTAATCGTTTGTTACCTGCAGTTGCATATTTTATGCTCGCCCATTAGCCTGAGAGCACTTAAATCACGCTATCACTCAAGAATACATATTGTGGGCCATCAAAGTTTATCGTTGCTATAAAGTATGTTATTGAAAGCAACGTTAAAATAAATATCGATTGACCACAGTAAAACATGGATGGTATCTCGTAACACGCCGATGTATATTACTAACGATGTGCTTTTATATTTATAGGGCATTCGAATTTTTATTCCGGTATAGTATAACGACGGCGGTAATATCTGATGAATCGAGAAGAGGGGCTATTATTTTGTCTGTTAGTTGTCTATTTATGGTATGGTGTAATCATACAGCTTATAAGTTAGCAATATGTATTAAACCCTTAGTAACTGTTCTATCCCAAACGTAAGTCAGAAATTGGATATTCACCGACAATAACAGGAAAACCAAATACGTAGATATAGCTCAGGTCATTTATCGAAAAAAAAAACCTTTGGTGACAAAATTAATAGTAGAATTAAATAGACACTAACACGTTCTAAAGATAACACATGACCATTTGGAAGAAAATTCAACAATTTTACTTAATGCGTTTTTGTGTCTTAACAAAATAACCTCAAGAAATGACTAACAATTTAGTTATTTGCCATTTTTGCAAAATCTACCAGTGAAATGTCACGTACAAAGGAATGACATCTCGAAGAGAGTATTCAATATCTCTGACAGGTGAAGTCACCTGAAAAATTTTATCGTGACATTCTGTCCTAGGAGTTAAGGGAGAACAGCAATTACACGGAACAGCTCCAGATTCGGAACCTCTGTTTA
The DNA here is from genome assembly GCA_034190945.1 of Octodonta nipae. Lineage (NCBI taxonomy): Eukaryota > Metazoa > Arthropoda > Insecta > Coleoptera > Chrysomelidae > Octodonta > Octodonta nipae. The sequence goes on from CM067222.1 coordinate 759,004, forward strand.
CTGATTCTCTCGAAAATCCTAGATGTCGGTCTTACATCTCGCGTTTACAATTTATATTCACAGAAACTATATACAATTAATCTTAACTATACAATACGATCGTCGAAAAGTGAATGCCTCCTATCGCCAGCTATCCATATTTATATATTTCTCTCGGAATTGTCTGGTAAGTCCACAAACCATCGGGAAAGTTCTTTCATGTGTTCTGGAAGCTTTAAGGGAATTCCCAGTAACGGCAGCGGTTGGCCTGTTGCGAGACAAAACATTTCGGATTCCCAGAATTATCGGAATTGGTTGATGGCCGATTGCACTAGCTGTCGGATGAATTCTCGTAACAATACTATATCCCGGTAGTTTTTGCAAAATTCCCGTAAAACCTATGGAAGACCTCTTTTAAGGGATGTATTTCCTTACTCAGTGTTCCCAAATCTAAAGTATAAATATATACAAGTATTGAAAATATTTGGTCATTTTGAGGCCGTCAAGGTGGACAAGTCCATTCAAGAAATTGCGAAGGACTGGTACCTGTAAAACTATTTCCGTATTATAATCTAATTTCAAATTTTAGACATATATTTATATTTCTAATAATGGATGTGGAATAAGTTTAGCAAAATGGAATACCACAAATTCGTGTAAACACTATTTATAATTCTGCAGCAATCAGTTTTAACATATTGCAGAGGCTGTTGCAAAAAAATTTCCCGTTGTAAATTGTTCAACCTAATATTAAAAACATATACTGGGTGTAATTAGTTTGAGTGCATATATTTTAGGAGGAGATAGTATACACCAAATAAAACAAAAAACTCTCATAACCCTATGGTCTGTAGGCCATAATAAGCGAGAAAATTTCAAATATATGTTAAGTAAATTATTGTCATTCCGGCAGCGTGGCCGTAAAATCGGATTCACTTATAGTGAGAATAATAAAGAAATGAGTCACCACAAAAACATGAACACCTGTGATTTTTTTGTATTGAATATTTATATTGTTTCGAGTGCCGTTAGATTTATTTAAGTAAATCAAAGTTTATGAAACATTATTTTCAAAATTGTGCGCTTTTGACAACTAGTTATTTAAATGAATATTTATATTTGGCGATTTATGTTATAGATAAAGTTGCAGAAAAAACTGATACAAATAATATAGAAATAATGCGATACAAGGTATAGTAAACATTTCTTAAATGTACTTCTTTTATCTGCCAAATTATTCGAACAATATTAATTGCTCATTAAATTAATATTATTTATGTGAGAGAAATAAATACTCATGTACTTACAGGATATGTCTTCATGATAGAGCTCAGAAGAACAAACGAATTGTTCATAGTAAATATTAATAATTCAACATTCCTGCTATTACGTCTGCTTTTTCCACAAATTAATAACATGTGAGGTCTTTCCCTAATTCTGTAACCTTTCATTATTTGCCACAAACTGATATCCTTGCAGTCGAACTGACATTCCACAACCGATTTTATTTGTTTTTGCAATTTATTTTTTTAAATGAAAATCAAATCACCATATCTATACATCAAATATGACCCAAATCGTTTTCACTTTGATACAAATATTCGCACTAGAACCGATACAGCAAAAAAACAATCGTGGCAGCGGTCAGCTGTAGTTAAAAGTAAACATGTACTAAACCCGGCGTGTTTATATGCCACGTTGCCACATCTTTTCGGAGAAACGTACGGCAAATTATAACACAATATTTTGAGTTTAACGCCAGATTGCGTGGAGAGAAAATCGTAAGACAGATTTACTCGAATGAGAAATACAAACTAAATTAAACGAAAAACTAACAAATTTTTGTTTGGTTCTGAAAGTTATTCTACATTATCATGCTATTGAGAACTCACCAACGAAAATTTATATTATAAGATAATGACAATTTATTGGGTACTCGCAAGTTTTTTTTAAATATAGTTTGTCAACTAAAATCAGAAATGTGTATTGCGTGGCAACTGAACAATGTTTTTCCGATAATATTTTATTATTTTAACATTATACTATTAATTTATATTGTTTCTATTTTAAAGGCTAATAGTTTCATACAATTTAACTAAGATTACAAAGCCTATGATATAAATACAAATAGTGAAATTGAAGATAAATAGTTAGATCTGACATCATGGCAATGGTTCTAATTTCTCGACCAGTTCACGGCCAACCACAATGTAGCAGATTGAATTTCAATTTGACATTTCTTAACAATGTAAAACGCTAGGTTAAGGTACCTTCTCAATGCAATCAAAAAATTATCAATGTATAATTTTCAAAATTTCAATTTCAATGAACTTATAAAAATTGTCAACAAATAAAGGTATTATTTAACATAACATTAACAGGTGGTGCATTGTATTTCTTAAATGTTTTGATATAATCCCCCGATGAAAACTTTTACGTAAGTAAACTAACTATTGAGATATTATAAAGCTAATTGATACATTTGATTTCAGATCCTCTCAAGTAGAATATGTTTTTTTTATTTTATGCCATGTGCAAATGAAAATTGAATAAGTATTAGTAATATATTAAATGTTCTTTTAACGAGATGTGATATGCTGCTAATATATTTTTACTTATTTATCTAACAATATAATACATATAATGTTTTGTTTATTTACATATCTCTTATTATAAGGAATTCTCGCAAACTGCACTATAACTGTCTTAATTTCATTTTGGGGTTTTGGCGTCTAGAAATCTATTGCTCGGGAAAAATCGTATTACCGAAAGAACGAAATTGTGACAATAATTATGAAAGCAGAGTTTTGAAATTACAAGAGTTTTAATACAGGATGATTTGGTAACATATTTGAGGTTGAAACTGCTCTTGAAAATAAAATTCTACAAATTGATATATATATGTAGAATCTTATAAGAATTTTATCGCTATTTAATATTTTTTAAAGTAAAAATTGCTGCCTAGGCGATTTTTGGATGGGTACAAAGTTATGTGTTCTCATGTTCTAAATTGATTGAGATATAAGGCGTTGTATATTATAATTACACAGGGAGATTCCAGATAAGTTAGAAATCATTTTTTTCGTGTGTAGCACCCAAGCAGTTGCATATATAGGGTGTTTTATATAGAGTAGAGTGCAATTATAACTAATAAAATAATTATATAGGGAAGCCTATTAGCGATTGAATTTATAAGGTTCTTGGAATAGAGGGCGCAATAACATTACAGTTATACAGGGTGGTGCAAAAAATATTATACAGAGATGCATGTATAGGGTAGCGGAAATGGAAATGCAACATTTATAGAGTAGCCCACGATGAATTCCATATATATGATGATTGAAATATAGATCGGAGTAGAAGTATACTTACAGAAGATAGTTAAAAATTTCATAAACAAAAAGAATAAATACGGTCGCTTATAGGCAGTCGCATATACAGAATTGTTTACCGGGTGGTTCAAAAATGTTAAAAAATATTATGCGTGGTCCATGAGCAGTTGCATATACATGGTGGTGGAAATATATAATGAGATGGAATTATTATAATGAGGATTTTAATAAATGTTCGAGAATTGAGTGCAATTATAGGTATACAGGGTGGTTAGAAAAAATAAATATCTAGGGTAGCCCATTAGCTGTTGAATTGTTGTCATATTAAATTAAGAATTACGAATTTGAACACAAATAAAGTCCTCTTAAGTATATCTGAAAAAGAACTTGAATTTCGTTACTTATTTGTATAAGCGAGATGTACGACCGACACAGAGGTTCCGAATCTGGATTCGTTCAGTGTAATTGCTGTTCTCCCTTAAGTCCTAAGAATGTCACGATAAAATTTTCAGCGTACTTCACCTGCCAGAAATATTGACACAATTGGTCGAATTTCGACCACTGGGCGACAGCTAGTAATAATAATATGGCTATTTAAAAGAAAGGTCTACCATAGTTTTAACGGAAATTTTGCAAAATCTTCCGGGGCTACATTATTGGTACAATATAGATTAGCTATGAGAATGTCAAAGACTAACTATAAAACAAAAATAAAAATGATATTTTTTTATAATTTCGATGTCAATGAGTTATATTTTAACATGTTGATGTTTGTCTACTATTAATTTAGTTGCATATTTTCGTGATTTCCACCAAGGAGGTGTTCAATTCGCCTTTTTTATGTATGCTCATTGGTTTTTCAATAACGCCCTCAATTTTGCACTTTAACCTGCACTTTATTAAGAACTATTACGGCAAGGTACTATATACCTACTATTAAATTATATACACGACTAGAACTATATAAAATGGTAAAGAAACAGGTAAATTCTGGATACCGGCATGGGCCTGTTTCATAATGAACCTGTAACTTGTAAAAGTAACTTGTAGAATTTCGTTTCATATTGCAAAAATATATATTCTGCACGTGATAACTTGTAAAATCCAAAATATTAGTATTCGAAATGTGCACAAGAGCAAAGATCATGCAAAAAAGAGTAGCGCCACCTAACATATATACGGCTATAACAAGGCAATTTATAGTAATACAACCATAATCCAACATTGTATTGTTGTTATTTCAATATTATAACCTAAATACTTATTAATGCGATTATCAATATAAATATCAAAGAACATCTGACGGACAACAATAATACTTAAAGAAACCCTTGCTTGGTGCCAGCCATCGCTCAGCAGGAAATACGACGTAGACCTTTCCAGTTTAATACCTCTACCACCACTTTAAGTAAAAAAAGAGTAAAATTTTTTAATATGAATCACAATTTAAAACTACTAATATTTTGTAACTGCTAACTTGTATTTATACTAACAATATTAACGTGATGATTATGAAATGTGGCCCTGGAGTATTTAAAAACTTAATTAAAAAACAAAAAATATAACCCAACAACAAACGATATCAATAGCTTAAATGACCAGATTGGGTGCACAGTTAGGCACCAAACAAAAAACACCGAAAAATAGTGATAAAACAAAAACAAAGACCTAGGAGAGATGGTTGTTAATATTGACAAAAACAAATCGACAACAAAAGAATACAGAAATAGAAAGGTAAATATCAAAAATTGTTCGATGAGACATATAGAAATATAAAAATGAGATTAAAAAGACACATAGGAAGAATAAACGAAAAATCACACAGAGTCCAATTACTAATTAAGCTTAAAGATGCCAACGGAAATATAGTTACAAAGAGCGAAGAACTACTACGCCTAGCACAGCAGTTTTCACACAACACTAAAAGTAAAGTCAATCAAGAACCTCAAGAACCTGAGATCAGTCAAATTGTAAAGAATATAGGATCAGAGAAAATCTCTGAAATATTCTGGACGAAATATACCAAGCCTTGAATAAAATGAAAAATGATAGAGCTCCGGGGGTAGACAGATAAATGTTATAATCATTGTTCGTACTATTTACGACCATAAACTATAAAACACCCAGGCACTTTCTAAATTTGTATTTTCTAGTTTCAGAATTTCACTTTTGAAAATGTCAAATAAGAGTTTGACGAAATATCTGGTTATCTGCTCTTTTCGGAGTACAAATCAACACACGGATGCATACGGCAGATACCATAAGAAACCACATTTTTTCATTCATCAAGGACTACAATCAACCATATTATATATATATATATATATATATATATATATATATATATATATGTTATATCACACTTCAATTAATTAACTTTTTAAAAAAGATTTTTTTATTAAAACAAATACAATTATAACTTTGAAATAAAAATGAAAAATAACAATGTAACTGACAAAAGTTCTGAGTAATAATGAATGAAGACTAAGTGAAATTCTACAATTTATAACATTTATAATGATGAATCAGCACTGTCGACACGGCGATTCTCACGGATGCTCGGCGGTACTGTAACGTGATACTCCACGTGTCGCTGACTCAGCTGGGAACGACGAAATATAGTTGCTACACAAGTTCACACAAAGTTCGTGTTATAAACTTATATAACAACTTCCATCCATTTGAAAAAGTTGATGCTGTATCATCAACTTTTAAGGCAAGTTCTGAAGTTCTATGTCTTCGGTAGGGCGTAGTAGGCTGTGAAGCTTTCCTCTGGAGTTACTGTTTGCTGGACATGGTAGTGATGCTTGTTCGCTAGTAGGGTCAGGTTTAGTGAACTTACTCAACTTTTTCCGGATTGCTGTGGCGGTGAGCAGGAGAACAACAATTATTGCTAACATGATTGCACTAATTGTGAACAAGGAGGTGGGCTTTTCCAGGAATGGTTGGTTCATCAGTTGATCCAATTCTCTCGAGTACTGACTGAGTTTGTGATTGGCAATGTTAAGGTCTCGGACATCTAGTTCCTGTAGTTTTAGGGGTTCGATACTGGGAAGTTGACTGACGGTAGGCATGTCGTCGCAGCAGTTGTAGGGGATATTTACTGGATGATATTTGAGTGTGATGCTATTTTTGGTGGTCCGTCTGGCGTGGACCCTGGTATTGCCGATGAAGGCGTTGCAGTGGGGCTGAATTTCCATTAATGAATTCGTCGATACGGTTAGTGTGACAACATCTTCTCCCTTGCATTTGATGGTGATGGGCAAAGGTCTGGAGATGGAGATCAACCAGAGGTTTATGTTGATCTCTTGGATATTATAATCTTCTGCATATAATACCGAAGTTTTGCAGGTTGCGGGAAGTGTGATTGGCTGTCTGAGAAGTTGTGCTTCGCAGATGGCATCTTTGTCTATTGGATGTGGAATTGACTTGGAACAAATTTTATGCTGTGTGTTTAATGGCTTGCAGTCACTCAGGTCTTCGAAGGATGTATATAATAACGAATCGTCATCTCTCGCGATAAATTTCGTTTTTATTGAAAGTATGTGATGAAACCCTGTTCGATCATCCAAAATTGGGATAGGATAAAGGTGATAAAGAGTGTAAATCTCAGGATCAACTAAAGGAATTTTGAGAACAAAAATGATTTTAGTGTTGATTTGAAATGCTTCCAATTCTATCAAATCGATGTATTGAGCAACATTTGAACTGTAAATAGGAAGTGGTAAATTATTTTCATGGAGTGAAATTTTTTGAAGGGAATCGACCAAATCTATTGGGCTTATAATCGAACTATGTAAAATTTTTAAGCGGGCGAAAGAGACTGCAGTTAAAACATCGTTTAGGGTGTTTTCGATAAATATATAGCTCTCCATTAGGCTTTCACACAGATCTAGGATATTGATTTGGAATTCATGAAAGTCAAGATCGTTCGAAATGTATAGAAGTGACTGTCTTATTTTTTCGATATTATTTGAGAATAGTTTCTCTTCCGATTGAAATTTTTGTAAGGTGTTGTTAAGGCTTGTAATGACTGAAGTAGTTACGGATATTTGTTTTTTTAATAATTCTTGAGTTTGGTGTTGGTCTTTAGTGATTTTGGTTATACAATCATTTATGTATTCACCATCTGCCGCATCTAAGTTTCCTGAAATGGCTTTCCAAACTGAGCCCAGTCCGTTAATAAGTCCGCGTTTTCTTCTGTTGGTAGGATAAGTTTGAGTGTCAGCGAAAATGTCTGTATATTTGGAGTTAACGGATTTTGAAATTTGTTTCAAGAGGCTCACGTGTGTCTGTACTTTTGGTTTAAATGATTTTGTGTTAGTTGTGTTTTCATTAATAGTTTCTAGAATTCGATTTAGTATAGCGTCATTAGTTGAAATAGCATCTCTGAAAGGGTTGAGGTCTTTGAAGACAAGAAGTGTCCATTTGTCGTTTGAAATTTTAAGTGTGCCTTCTTCATGGAAGAAAACTCCTATTGTATTGTTAACGGGAGTAAGAGAGTATTGTTGGAAGTTCACGACTGAAAACAGTCCACAGAATCTGAAAAGAAGGGATTCATTCAAAATATGGTTTTAGTCTGTCAAAGTTAATTTTACTGATTTGGTTAGTCTGTAAGTTTATAACGGTGGCAGAGTTTTTTCTTATCGCGGTGATTTCAAACGGTCCATTGAATTTGTTTTCGGATTTGCTTTTAATCTGAGATTCTTTCACGTAAACTTTGTCGCCTACTTTGTATTCTGGTTGGTTAGTCGAAACATGTTTGTCAAATCTAACTTTAGATTTTTGTTTTTGTTGGTCAGTTTTTGCGCGGGCAAGTCTATAATAGTAGTTCATTCTGTTGTTAAGGTCCCTAACATATTTGGAAATGAGTTTTTCCTGATCGTATATTGTTTCGGGGGGTCTACTAGAAGTGTGCCCAAAGATGAGTTCGTAGGGCGTGAAACCGGTAGTCTTGTTTTTAGTATTGTTGTAGCAGATAATTGCGTAGGGGAGGACGTTGAATGGATGTTCATCCGGATGTTCAGCTGTATTTGCCCTTATCATTTCCGCTAAAGTCGCGTGAAACCTTTCGATAGAACTATTTGATTCGGGATGGTGGACACTTGAAAAGGATAGTTTTATGTCATATAGTTCGCACAGGTCCCTTATGAGAGTGTTATCAAATTCACGTCCATAATCACAATGGATGCGAAGAGGTGTACCGTAATGTTGGAAGAATATTAGGAGGGTGTTTACTACAGTTTTAGCTGTTTTGTCACCAATTGGGTAAGCCTGAGTAAATTTGGTGAGTTCATCCCTAATAGTCAGTGCGTAGTTTCTGGTTGGATATTCGAAAATATCAATGTTGATACGTTCGAAGGGCGTTTTCGGTGTTTCAGTTATGACAAAAGGAGCACTTAAGTTTTTTCTACAGAACTTTACCTTTTGGCAAGTTTCGCAGGACTTAATAAATTGCTCTACACTTTTGATTAGTCCAGTCCAATTATACTTTTCTTTTATGCGTCGGATGGTCTCGTTAATTCCACGATGAAGGTTATTTTTGCCGCAGTGGTACTGCTGCAGTATAACGGGAATCTCGTCTTGAGAAGGGGTTGTCACAATATTTTGACAAATTTTTAGTTTTACGTCTTTGTCTGCAAGTATAAAGGATAGTGTTTCAAGAATCGGTAGTTCTACGTTGTTTTCAATGCAAAAAGTTTCGGATTCGTCGAACTGGTCTTGGTTGTTATAGAGAATGTTGAAAAGATGTGCAACAACTGTTCCAGGATCAAAGGGTAAAGGGACAATTAAATATTTTCTATGCCTTACAGTTTTGCTGGCTAGAACGTTTAGAGTGTCACTAGTGAAGTTTGGGTCTTCTTCGAAAATATCTTCGATGATTTTGTCATGCAAGTCATTGAGTTTATTTTGCCAGAAGAAAGTGACTATTCGTTTGTGAGATTTGTCTAGAAGTTGGGCGTTAGAAATTTCTATTTTTGAATAATCGATTATCGACTCGGTTTTATATAGTTGAACAAATCGATTAAACTCTGTTGTCATTCTTTCGTCATGTTCGTCGGGTTCTTGATCATTATCGGAATTTGGTTGTTCTGGGTCGGTTTCGTTATTTGCAAAGATGTTGATTTTGGAAATAAAGTCGGTGCATTGTTTAAAGTAGTTGATTTTAATTCGGGAAAGAGCGTCAGCGTTCTGATTTACCTTGCCAGGTTTGTATTCTATCTTATAATTATACTCCTCTAGCTTAAGGCGCCATCTGGCTAGACGACTGCCAGGATCTTTGATGGAAAAGAGCCAAGTAAGCGGACGGTGGTCACACAGGAGTGTAAACTTTCTCCCAAAAAGGTACGGTCTGTAGTGCTTGACCGCCCAAACAATGGCTAGCAGTTCCCGTTCGATAGTGGAATATCGAGTTTCTGCAGCGCAGAGTGTACGGGAAGCATATGCTATAGGAAGATCTTTTCCTACGCGGCCTTGTGAGAGAACCGCTCCAATTGCAAAAGCACTAGCATAAGTAGTGAGCAGGAATGGTTCTTCAAAATTTGGGTAGATCAAGATAGGGTCAGATACAAGGGCTTGCTTCAGTTCGTTGAAGGAAGACTTGCAATCTGCGTCGAAGATGAATTTGACGTCTTTTTGCAGGAGTTTCGTGAGAGGCTTTGAGATTTTAGCAAAGTTGGGGATAAAACGTCGGTAATAACCGGCGAGACCAAGAAAAGATTTAACTTCTTTAGGAGTTTGGGGTTGAGGAAAATTCTGGATGCATTCAACCTTTGAAGGGTTTGGTTTTACTCCTTCTTGGGTGATCAGATGACCTAGGTAAGCAACTTCCTTACGGAGAAACTCACACTTGTCAGGTTGAATTTTCAAGTTTGACTGTCTAAGACGCTTAAAGACTTCTGTCAAACGGGACATATGCTCATGGATGGTTGGAGAATAAACGATAATGTCATCCATGTAAACAAGGCAACGTTCATTCTGGATGCCCAGAAGAATGTTGTCCATGACCCTCTGAAAGGTAGAAGGTGCATTTTTCAGACCAAATGGCATACGAACGAATTCGTAATGGCCATTGTCAACAGAGAAACCGGTCTTGGGAATGTCTTCCTCAAGGATTTCCAACTGGTGAAACCCGGAAGCGAGATCCAGTGTCGAAAAGTATTGACACTTACCAAGTTGGTCGAGGAGATCAGAAATGTTGGGCAGAGGATATTTATCGTCTACAGTTAGTTCGTTTAACTTCCTATAGTCGATAACAACTCGCCACTTTTGCTTACCAGAAGCATCGAGTTTCTTGGGGACGACCCATACGGGGGAGGACCAAGGAGAAGAAGAGTGCCTGATAATACCTTGATCAAGCATTTTGGAAATTTGGGTTTTTACTTCCTCCTTATGCACTTGAGGATATCTGTACGATTTCGTGAAAACGGGCTTGGCATTATTGGTGTCAATAGAGTGTTTGACGGCGTTAGTAAACGTCAAAACATCGCCTTCGAGATAGAAAATATCTTCGAATTCTAAGCAGAGATTCGTGATAAGTTCTCGCTCTTCGTCGTTAAGATGTTCTGTCCGAATTTGTTCCCTGATAGTAAAGTTTCTGTCTAAGTTTGTAGATTCACAGTAATCGTGTGTATTCAGATTTAAGAGAGGGTGTGTATGGTCAAGGGGTTCTAAATGAAGATTGGAAAAGTTAACAGTTTTCGGCATTGCGTTCGCGTTTATTATCGAAGTCAGAAATTCTCCCTTTGAATCAACACGTACAACCGCGTTGGGAAGTCGTACTTTGTCAATTACTTGTGTCGGTAAAATTGCGTCAGTATTTCTAAGTTCACATTTAAGTTGGAAAATTTGTTCGGTTCGTGCCTGGATTGTTATTTGATTGTTATAAATATGAGTGTGTGCGTTAGTACTGGGGGTGTCTGTTGGTTGTGTATTAGATTGGTCGTGATCGGGCACTTTATGTAGGGGGATAGTTTTAAAGTTAGTAATTAATTGTTTGGATTTTAAGTCGACGATACATTCATAATGCTCAAGAAAATCAAGACCTAATATCCCATCAAACTCAATATCTAGATCGTAGATAAAGACCTTGTGTGGATTGCCTAGAGCGAAAGGAATGAGGGTGGATTGTGAGATCGGGATTTTCTCATGAGTAATGCCTTGAATTGTTACTCTTTCGGGAGATCGTTGTGAGAAGTTTTTGACAGTGTTTTCTTTGAAAATGGAGATACCAGCTCCGGTATCAATTAGTAGTTTAAATTTTCCAGAAGCGTCGTTGATATAATAGAGGTTCTTGGAATTTACTGTCAGAAGGGGACTTAAAGAAATGTTTGTTCTGGGAAGTTCAGATCGGGATTGAAGTCTTCCAAATTCAAGTTCTGTATTTGAGTTTGGACTTCTGAGAGGGTAGTTGTCGAATCGGGGGCTGATCTAGGCTCGGAAGCGCTAGAAAATCCTGGTATTCGTGAGGACTGAAAGGTTCGACAGGGGTATCATCTACTATTTGGTCGAACTCAGGGCTTTCATAGTTTTGGTCGTTATAATCGAAATTCTGCTGGTTATTATCAGTATAATAATCATAGTCATTTGCAGAATATTCGGGATAGTTGACATTATGATGGTTGTTAAAATGGTGGGTTCTTTCGGAACGATAATTTAGGTTTGTCTGTATTACAGACGGTCGAAAGTTGTTAGGCTTGAAAGGAGGTCTTTGAAAATTATTTGGTCGGAATTGTTGACCTTGATGATTGTTATTATTATTGATTGGATTTGGCCTCGAAGATTGATTCGGCCCAACGAAATTTGGTCTGTTATTTTGATTGAAAGGCTGAGGGTTATTTTGATATCTCAGCCGACAATCCGCAGCAATGTGGCCTAATCGCCCACAATTTAAGCATTTAGGAGGTGGAGTTGGTTTTCTAGCCTGAAAAGATGGCTTAGGTGGAACAGATTTATGTACCTTTTGTTCCTCAAAATAGGATAGTTGAAGTTCTCTTCTTATCCGTGAATGTGCCTCAAGAAGATCCTTCGGATTACTGGCACGGATAATTTGGCCTAATCGAGGTTCTAAACCGGTAAGTAATGTGTTTAAAACCATGGTGTCAACGAGAGTGGTTTGAGCGTCTTTCTGCTCGGTGCTTAGACTAGGAGCTTTTTGGATACATGAGTGCATTTTCGCACTCAATACTTGAAGCCTATTATAGAATGTTAAGGGAGACTCATTGGATAATTGTTTTAACCGTTGGAGATCGTGAATTAATGAAGAGAGATCACGAGAATCTCCGAAGTGTAGCGTGAGAAGCTGTTTAATCTCAAGGTACGACGCAGGGTTTCTAGAGTTTATTAACTGCGCCGCTTTGCCTCTTAATTTATTTTTAATGTGGATCACTAATAGGTATTTTTGATCCGCGGTAGACATGTTGTAAGCACAATTACAAGCATGTATGAAGGTGGCCAAGGAGATTTGGTCTCCCTCAAATTCGGGAATGATTGAAAATATTTCCGATAACCGGTATTTTTCGGTTTCATCGGAAACAACGTTGTTTGTTGCTTGTGCCATTGTGATTTGTTAGATTTAAAAATGTAAACAAGTTGACAGAGAAAAAAAAATAAAACAAACGAGGGATTGTATAAAAAGTAAAAAAAAAAATATTAATAGAGTGTATGTAAATGGGGAATAAACAATATTTTGGATAATAGAACAGTAAAGAATGGAGTAATAAAATAAATATTTAAACGTAAATGAGAATATATCAAATAAATGTTTCAATTCAAATAATGAAATAATAAATCAATTCAAAATAATATATCAAGATTACCAAATAAATAAAATAATCAATCAAATAAAAATCAAATTATCAAATATATCAATCAAATCAATTAAATAAATTGTTAAAACCTTAAACGTTAGACGATTCACTACTACTCACATCAACAGGAACATTGGAAGATCCGTGTTCTCCTTGTTATCGCAGTTGGGACTTCTTCCAGGTTCTTTGCTCCGTTGAGGGATAGGAATCCGCCGCTACCAGTTAGAATTAAGCTCGTGTTCTAGTAACGTTGACGGATCCTACTGACTGCGCCAATTTGTTATATCACACTTCAATTAATTAACTTTTTAAAGAAGATTTTTTTATTAAAACAAATACAATTATAACTTTGAAATAAAAATGAAAAATAACAATGTAACTGACAAAAGTTCTGAGTAATAATGAATGAAGACTAAGTGAAATTCTACAATTTATAACATTTATAATGATGAATCAGCACTGTCGACACGGCGATTCTCACGGATGCTCGGCGGTACTGTAACGTGATACTCCACGTGTCGCTGACTCAGCTGGGAACGACGAAATATAGTTGCTACACAAGTTCACACAAAGTTCGTGTTATAAACTTATATAACATATATATATATATATATATATATATATATATATATATATATATATATAATATGACATAGAATATTTAGCAGTGAAATAAAAAAAAATCAGGGCAAAATATTGTATTTATGATGTTGGATTTATTATTGATTTGATGACCAAAATCTAAAAATTCTAGGTATACCCTATTCATCTTCATGATGTTGGAACAAAGTGAGTATGTTACTTTGAACTTCGTATATTATATCAGCAAATATTGTGTATTTCAAGCACTTCCTAACTTTTTTTACCGTCAGAAAAGTGCCTCTCATCGTCGAGCACCCGTGTTGGGAAAAGAGCGTATTCAAACTTTCCAATTCCGTTCGAGGATGGGCCATTTGATTGATGCGATTAGATTCTATCAGGAGCCTTTCGGTCACGACACAAAAGAAACGAAATTGGTTAGTTTATATCACTTTAAACGAAATGTTATATAACTTGCACACAAAAAGAAAAAATTAAAATATAAATAAATCTGGGGCTACTGTAATGAGTTTAGGCTAAAACCGCTATTTTCACAACTATTTTAATAATATTATTACTCTTTTCGAAATGGCCTTCTTTTGTAGCCAAGACAATATATATTGTGTTGCCTACAAAAGAATTACGCCTTAAAAAGAGTATTTAATATCTCTGACAGGTGAAGTAACCTGAAAATTTAATCGGGACATTCTAACCTAGGAGTTACGGTAGAACAGCAATTACATGGAACGGCTCCAGAGTCGGAACCTTTGTGTGCTAGTTTCCCCGAAAATGTGCGTCTATAAATAATATTGCTCGACAGAAAGTTTTTCAAAAATAGGAAACATTTTCATATAAACGTATGTCAAGAAGTGCTTTTAGATAAGGGTGTTAAATTTTTTTTATTTATGAATACTTATTTCTTACTGTGGCTATTTTTAATCGACATTAATAAAGAAGTTCTCAATCCAGTTGCATATGTTTTTCTCTAAAACAAATATTAACTAATTTTGATTATTCTTTTTATTCGAAATTTAGGATGAATTTATTTGATAATTTGATAACAGATAGGAACTGAATTAAAATACTTATTAAGTAACCGATTTGAAGATCGAGGATCTCAATTCGTCTCCTTGTAGAGTGTGTACGCTTATATTGGAATCATATGGCAATCTTCCTTAATAAAAACGTTGTCGTAACATTCATTTTGCGGTGTCAAAAATTAAGAAACCTTCGAGAAATTGTTCACCTTAAATAAAAAGCTAAACTTGCGAAAACGATAAAAACTAGTCAAATAAACAAAAGAAGAAGAAAGGGTTTCCAGAAAATACCTTAATATTGAATTCGAAAGTCATTCTGGAAACAGAAATTATAAACAATTAACGTGCCCGAACAGGCAGAGAAGCATCTCGAGGGAGGTGTTGAATCGATACATCGAAGTGATCAGCTGAATAGTTTTAGTCATCGTTGTTGTCATAAATACTGAACCTAGTATGATTTATTTTAGGCGAATAAACAAGGTTATGGTGAAATTGTTGAAATTAAATCCAAAGGAAGAATCGTCTACAATAGTTTGGTAAAAGGAAATTCGTCATTAAAAGATCTGTAAAATCTGAAACAAAAAGTCAACTTTACCTAAAACTAAGTACCTTTATTTCTGTCAATATCAGAAATTTTTTTGAAAAAAACTCAATTAGATATGAAAATTTTATCCATTTATGCCAAATAATAGTAAAAATTGTAAACTCAATATATTGTAAGAAAAAGTAATTGATTAAAAAACACAAAAGTATAATTTTTAAAAATTAAACAACTATAAAACAAAATTAATAAATACATATATTATACTAGACTGATCCTTAAAAATTAAATTTCATGAGGAGTCCGCTAAAAAGTTTCATATCATATCTTGATAATTATGAGCTTTAGAAAAAAAACTATGGGTTTACCAATAAATCAACTTAAGTGTTCTTGGGCAGGTGCTGTTTTGAATAAAAATAAATATTAGTGTTTTCTCAGCAAAAGAAAGCCTTCAGTGCATTTAATATTTTACGACCAGTCTAATATATACTCTAAAATTGTGTTTAAATTGGTGCCATGCTTGGGAAATACATATATTTTATACAAATTTTCTGTTATTTATTATATTATTAAAGCTATTTATATTGCTATTTTTAACATTATTTTCAGGCTTGGCATTCGTATAATACTTTATTGTTTAAAATATCCAGGGTAGTTATTTTTACTTTATGTGTTCCTATTGCCTTGAAGTCGGTTATTTTAAGTTGTATATTTCTCGCTTCTTTGTTATAATAACACGAATTCTACGCGGACATCAAATAAAGACGGTCTTCAACACCACTCAAACTATAGCCAACCTAACCGGGAACACTATAGAGAAAGTACCTAAAGAAGATTAAGGAGTTTATGTAATTCCATTTCGCGATTGCCCTCAAAGCTACATCGGTCGTACAAACAGGAGCGTCAACCATCGAGTATAAGAACATTCTTTGTCAGTTCGCAAAACAGATCCACTATTTGCGAAGCTATTTTTCAATAGCGAAATAGAGAAACGACCCCTGCGTCCAAACGGACGCGATGACAGCTTACGCCTTCGTATATCATGGACCTCCGTAATTGACAGATTAAACAAACCAGACACGCCCTCCAATAACCAACCAATCACAACACAGCCCCTACATCACGTGACATCTCCTTCTTATCGACCGATAACTATGAATAAAAGAAGCAGAGCCGATTCACATTTAGTTCAGTTACCTAATGAATCATGGAAAGTAGGCAGATGGAGGTCTCTAATGCTATAAACTTTCTGTGGGCCCTAAAAAAGCCCTTATGTCGAAAATAAATCTTTTTTATTTCGATACCAAAAATTGACATTTAGTAATACACTAGTTATCTTAGGCTAAGCGACAAGCGTGAAACGTCCGTCAGCTGTTCCACTACTGTCCTCGTCCTGCCGTGCGGCTGCATTTTTAATATTATATGATTATCATCTGATCGGTTTTTTTTCTTAAGAAAATGCTGTCCAATCTTTTAACTTTTGTGTATTCCTTGCTTTAGTTTTTAACCGACTTCCAAAAAGGAGAAGGTTATCAATTCGTCGCGTTTTTTTTGTATGTAAGTTTCCTGATTTCTTCTCCTATGGTGAACCGTTTTGTATGAATATAGTCTTGTTTAATAATGTATATATCCGGAATGGTGAAACATCAAATTTTGGAAAATTGGTAAAGTGATGAAATTTGTGAAAGAACACATGCGTGCATATTGGTCGATTTTTCAAAAACTCCTTATGGATGTGTATAGTTTTTTAACGTTTAATCCATTAAGAAAGATCCCTAGGTGATCTAATATACTTTTCTGCGACGTGCAACTTGCTTTTGCAGAAAATCGCCGAAAATTCCAATATTCTTATCAAAAATTTCATCGTAGTGACGTAACGGACATTTCTTCCAACGTAATAGTGCGGGAATTGTAGACACTGAAAGTTTTTATTGTGAATTTGAAGATTTTATATGTACATCTATAGCAAATAGGTAGTAAAGGATAGTATTTTCGGCTGCATAAATCAATGAGTACTAAGCTCGTTTTGTTTGTAAATACCTACATAAATGAAATTTTTTCCATTTTACGAAGACGGAGCTTTTGGTGTCACATTCGGGAGGCCTAAAGAAAATTCAGTTATAACACATGTCAAACTCAAAACTGCTATTTGGTGCGTTTATACACAGGGTGTTTAGTTATAGCAAACAAAATAACAATGTAAAGTGATAGAAGGAGGCGCATTTATATGATGATTGAAATATAGGACGGAGTAGAATGATAATTTTCCATAGGCAATCGTATATACAGGATGGTTGAAATATAGGCTGAAATGGACGTTTGGTGGTATAAAAGGTTGGAAAAAAGGTGGAATTAAAATTATATAGGGTGAATAAAAAAGTGTTATATGATGTGGACGTTAACAAATTATACACAGGATGGTTGAAATATATG
Source organism: Octodonta nipae (assembly GCA_034190945.1). Taxonomy (NCBI): domain Eukaryota; kingdom Metazoa; phylum Arthropoda; class Insecta; order Coleoptera; family Chrysomelidae; genus Octodonta; species Octodonta nipae. Next base: position 776,714 of record CM067222.1, read on the forward strand.
CTGCAGTGCTGCAGTTGAATTATATTATACAGTGTGATTAAAAAATATTTGTTTCAAAGCCCATAAGAAGTTGCTTCAAGTATGGAAAGAAATTAATGTTATACAGGGCAATAATATAAAATGTTTAAAATGAAATAATTTATGGGGTAGCCCACAAAGAGTTATATGCAATGGTTGAAATAAAGGAAGTATTCTACTCCGTCCTATAATTTACAGAAGGCACCTACAAATTTATGCTTGTCCGTAGGCAGTCATATGTACAGGTTGGTTGGTACATAGGGTGGAATTATCTATAGTTTTACAGGGTTGTCAGAAAAAGTTGAAAAAAGGTTACGTGGCGTGGTCCATAAGGCATAAATATATTTCGTTCGTAAACATTTACCTGTCAATTTAAATGAAAATGTATCATTGTGTAATGTTGGGGCTTTCGATGTTACCTGATCCTGTCTGTTAATGTTATAAATACAAAATAAAAAATAAAGAATGAAAACTACCTGAGTTCAATAAAAATTAAAAGATGAAAATAAAACATTTAAAAAAATATATAACCGACCTCCACCTATAACTAAAAAGCTGAAAATAATTACAGCAAAATACAACTCTAGCAAATAAATAACACATTCGATGTTGTTAGATACCTACCCAGAAAGTAAAAAATGTAAACATTAAAATGTGCTCATTCTGTACATATTAATTACCTACCAATCTAGTTTTGAAGTCAGTGCCAAGCATCAATTAAGTTTGATGAAGTAGTAGGTAAGTATGCAATGCAGGATTTTAGATTTGCTTGGCACCGACTCCCAAAAAAAAAAATCAATTTGGTAGGTAATTAATTTGTACACAATGAGCACGTTTTAAAGTTTGCATTTTTTACTTTCTGTTTAGGTACCAAACAACATTGAATGTGTTATTTATTTCTTAGAGTTGGATTTTGTTATATTTTTAGCTTTTTAATTATAGGTGGAAGTCGGTTATATATTTTTTAAAATGTTTTATTCTCTTGCATGAGCTAAAGTTTAAAAAATAATTTACTTTAAATGCCCCAGAAATAAAAATCTAATGGATTATAATTTAGGCTACTTTTCCCTTAGTTTATCATCGTTGTATCTCCTTCCAATTCTCCTATCACAATTGCTGTCCGTTCATATATACATGGCTAATTGATCAACGGCAAAGAAAAAAATAATAAAACGATATTTCGCGCTGCAGTAAACTCTCATAAATGCAACTTGAATATGGAATTCTGTCATGTTGCAAGAGCCGCTTTTGTATTAGAACTTTGCTTTCAGTTTTCCATTACTCTGCGTGGATATTTCATAGGACATTCACAGCTAAATTTTTTGTCGCGTAGTTCCAATCGGTACAGTGTTCCGGCACACAGAACCCTTTAATCCTGTCACTTTTTAATTAACTCATCCGGCACATCTGCTGGCATCGGTTTGTAATGCAAACGATTTCATTAGAAATATGAGTCGTCACAAACCTATACACGATATACGTTATTCAATTAGTCTGATAATCAATTAAACCTACCAAGCAATTTATCAATTTGATATTTTTGGTAGCTGAAGTTTACTAAACCGTAAAATTTCATAACATATAATTTTAACTAGGTAGGTAAAAAATATAATTCCATGATTGATCGTTCATTTGTAACGGAAAAACTGTATGACAAATTAATTTGTATTGTTCACCATATTCCATTACATTTCGACGTAAATGTTTGCAAAAAATATCTTTTGTGGTAAAGATTGTAGTTGAATAATTTATATTTAAAAAAGAATCGACTTCATCTGACTTAAAATACAAACCGTTTAGAAACTATGTGCAATCACTATTTTCAGACATATATTTTTTTAAATATAATTTACGGTGTTCTTATCTCTCTCTCTCTCTCTCTCTCTCTCTCTCTCTCTCTCGCTGTAACACTATATATACTTTTGTGTATTGGTCATTTTTATATATATAACTTATTTGTCTATCATTTTCTGAATCACCATGTACAACTATAATTCAACTCAACACATTATTGCAACGGTCCTGATATCTTTAAAACTACCCTATATAAGTATAAATCCTCTCCACACTATTGGTTGTCTATTTTTCTCTTGTTTAAATTATTGCTGTATACCTATGATTTTACTTCGCCCCAAATGTAGTAGTATTCCATTTTTGCAACAGCTCATAGTCTACCCTATAAAACATAATTCACATTTTTGAACCACATTTTATGACTACAATTTTACTTTACGATTTATTTCAACCACCCGGTATAATGCTTCTAAAATTTTTTGAACGCATGTCTATAATTATATTAAACCCCGTCCTATAATTCAAATATCCTAACTGCTTATGCTTACATAACAAATTTTTGATACACCTTGAATAACAGTAATTAAACTAACCTAACCTTACTTCAAACACCTTGTATAAGCAACTATTTATGTTCCACACTATACAACTTTTTTAACCACCCTGTATAACTGTAATTCTACTCCACCTTATATTTCAACCATCCTGTACATTCAACTGCTTCTAACATTTTTGAAGCCTTCAGTCCTACTGTAATTATACTCCGTCCTATAACGCAAATATGCATTCTGTATAACTATAGTTTTGCTACACTGTTATCTCAACCACACTGTATAGGCAACTACTTATGTGCCACGAAATACAATATTTTCTTAACCACCCTGTATAACTAATTCAATTCCACCTTATATTTCAACTGTCCTATGTATATACTGTTTATGTACCACCTAATATACATGCACGCACGCACACACCTTCAATTTTCGGTTTAATAAGCTATTGGAATATTCTCTGCAATTTCACGCGACTGTAACTTAACTTCGTTTCCAAAATAATCTAACTTTAAAAGCATCAAAATGAAAATCATTACAAACACCCTGTACGGCATACTTTCATGGCATATCTTGACCACCTACACGCACGCACACACCTACAACCATATACCGTATAGAAGAGTTAGCCGCGTAACTTAACTTCGTCTCTAAGAGAAACTGACTTCAAATGCATCAAAATTACAAACACCCTGTACGATATACTTTCCAGGCATATCTTGACATTCAAACTAGATATTTGTGATGAAAATTTATATTCATCTTTACAGTTTTTTTGCACACATTTTTCGGATTTTCAAAAAAAATTTATGTTATACGTTATAGAAAAATATACGGATTCAAGCTGTAACATATCTTTGTAGAATACTATTTATAATATTGAAAATTCTTGAGAAAACAGTGAAGATTCATTGAAATTCACTGAAATCTTTTTTTTCTGATTTTCTGGAAAACTGTAAATGTCATGTTATATAGACAATTATATGGTACCTTTCTGCAATGTTTCTTAATATAATGCAGTTTAAATCATCAAAATTGCCAAAGCCGTTTCTGAATAATCGCAGGTCATACATAAAAAAGTGAATTGATAACCTCCTCCATTTTGGAAGTCGAGTGAAACGCACAATTATTGTAAAATTACGAATTAAAATTCTGACAATATTGGTTCCAATACATTTAGTGATAACAAATGTAATATTTGATATATTTCTATTACATTTTATTACATCTGCTAAAACGTATCGTGGTGTAGAATCAAGGCTTCACAATTCGGTAATAAACTAAAAAGCTTAATTCCAAACAAATTTAAGCTAAAGAGAAATGAAATGAAGATAAATGCACAGATTTAAAAAGTTAAGAAAAATATGATGGTTTTAATTTGCGGGCGTGAAAAGGATAGATCGCTGCAGTATCCATCTCAATAAAAATAAAAAATAAATCCCAGCACAATAGAAAAAGTAAGTAAACTGAAAAGTCTGATCTTCGAAAAGTTATTCGACGACCAGAGATAATAAATATTAGAAAAGAGGAACAGATATAGTGAAATTATTTAAAAAAACAGGTGTCAGGTATGAGTTGTACGTTAGTAGATTTTTATAACTTTGTATAACACAGAAATCGTGAATGACTTGAGTCTTCATTCGTTCCTGTACCTAAAAAACCTATCGCAAAAGGATGTAGTGAGCATCGGGCAAGAACCTTAATGAGCAAATGTTCTTAAAGGTTACACATCAGAGATTAATTAGAACCAGAGGAAGAATTTAGTAACGTAGTTTGAATTTTTAAACACAATGGAACGAAATAGACTCTATTTACATTCAAGAAGCTGGTCCAAATCGGAATCGATATTAATCAACCTATACAGGGTGTCAATGGTTTGAATGAATATATTGCAGCAAAGTACCGTCCTGAAGTAGTACATAAATAACTAAAGAAACAACGTCGGTAACGAAAAAATAAACACTTGTGGTTTTTATTCAGTAATTCAGTAATTAGAATTGTCTAATCAAGAATTAGATTTGTTTCGGTGAACAAAACATTCGGGACATATTTTTGAAGTAGTCTTCTAAATGTTATTTGTGGCATGTTGTTGATTATTTTTATGTTTTCTTGGGAATAACACCACAAGTGAAACGAAAAGCTGTATATTGAAAGAAAATACCAAACGTTTCAAAGTCGATTCTGACATCGTTGTCAATGGCTTTAAATTATATATTGAAATTGTAAATTGCAAATTGGAACTTTATGAACATTTAAGTTAACATAATAAAAATGTTGTTTTTAAATATACAGGTAGCATAAAAAGTTCTAAAGATCATGTATTAAGTTAAACAGCTTTCAAGTTGGAAGAATTTGAAAGAGTTGTATTTTAGAATTTATAAGTGTCGTCCCTAGGTACGACTTTGTGATAAGATAGCGCATTCGGCAAAAATGCATTCAAAAAATTCTGCTGTTTCAGTGATCCCATTAACGTCATAAGAGAAAAGCTAGGAAAAACCTTATGAACTATCCCGATACTATGTTGTACAAAAGGAGATGACCATTAATAATTTCTTCCTTAATTGTCGGTAATCAGATACGATTGAATTCTACAGAAGTAGAAGCAATACAATCGTCTTCATTCAAAATAATTAAGGCAGACTCTTTTATTTTTCGTTTTGTGTTATATTGTTCTTTGTGAAGTATTGTTGAATTGTCAAATTGTATTTTATGGCCTAGGTTCCATGCACGTTTTATTTTTAATATTTAAAGGTTTTTCGACTTCAATTTTTGCTCTGACTGTATATTCTTGAGCATCACTAGAATTTAGTTTATTTGCGGTTTGTTCTCTAGCACTTATGATATGAGATTTAGGAATCGTTTTTAGAGTAACTGCAAAGTTAAGTCCTTTTAGTAATACCGAAGTTTCAGTAGCACTTAGCTGTTTATGTTAACAGATAATGAGAGTTTTTGTTACTGTAAAATTTTCTTCATGCCTGTTATTTTTTGTTATGTTTCTATTTAAAAGAATTTGGTTAAACTAGATAAATTATTAAATGACATAAATAACAAAGAACCAACTATCAAATTCATCCTGGAAATTGAACAAAATACAAAACTCTCTTTCCTAGATATATTAATAACAAAAACAGAATCTTCATTCGAAACAGAAGTTCATAGAACACCTACTCATACTAACTAAATTTCAATTCAAGTCATCCGAATACAGTAAAGAAAGGTGTTATTAAGTCATTATATGATAGATCAAAGACCAACTGTTCTGATAATAATAAATTCAACAAAGAAAAATCATACTTTCTTCGAGGTGTCATTCCTTTGTACGCAAGACAATATACATTATATATCATATATAATATACATTGTTTCTGGTCAGGAACCTTGATCAATTGCGCTTACCGACATTTAAAGAAATTATTAATGGTCATCTCCTTTTGAACAACGCAGTATCGGGATAGTTCATAAGGTGTTTCCTAGGGTTTCCCTTATGAAGTTAATAGGATCACTGAAACAGCAGAATTTTTTGAATGCATTTTTGGCGAATGCGCTATCTTATCACAAAGTCGTACCTAGGAACGCCACATATAAATTCTAAAGACAACTCTTTCAAATTCTTCCAACTTGAAAGCTGTTTAACTTAATACATGATCCTTAGAATTTTTTGTGCTACTTGTATATTTAAAAACAACAAAATTTTTATTGTGTCAACTTAAATGTCACAAATCAAACTTCCAATTTTCAATTTACAGTTTCAATACAAAATTTAAAGCCCTTGACAACGAAGTCAGAATCGATTTTGTAACGTTTGGTATTTTCTTTCATATACAGCTTTTCGGTTTCAATTGTGGTGTTATTCCCAAGAAAACATAAAAATAATTTTTGAAATAGATTACATCTCAACTATTAACTTTTGGAAGAAAAATTCCAAGCATATAGAAAGATAAACAGCTATTAACGTATTATATAGAATTAATTCGATACAATTTAATCTAAAAGGATCTATTTTAACTATTTATTTATTCAAAAAACACGATAGATAACTTATTATCATTCGATTAGACAAATATAAGTACTTGCCTAATAAATAAACTCCAAAGTTACTATTTTCAGAAGAACAACTGCACCAAATTGGACGATTCTATCCAGTTCTTTTAAAAATCTGACATAACTAACAGTTTCATGAAAACTGCATACCAACAAACTAACCTTTAGAATGTAAACAAAACAAACAACATATAAAAACGACGACTACAGAATTTGTATTCGTTGGAAGGAATTTCAGACATATCGCGATGTTTCAATATCTTTTTAGTCAGGTTATGGTGTAGTTCCAATTTATTTTTAATTGTCGCAAAAGTGGTTTGACAGTTAAAGTGATTAGTAAATCCTTATGACATGTATAGTTGATATATTTGAAGTTTTAGAAGCGTTTTCAATGTAGCAATCTGTTTGTGATTGTAAAAATGGGTGCCAAAGGATTTTTTACTAATTTTCACCAGAACTATTATTATTCCTCAAAATATTAGCACTCATACCATTTACAACCATTAAATGTATGTATATCTTTCTTCTATATTTCGTTATAATGAGTTCATACAATTTATTAAAATTAACTATATGGACACATGAAAAAGTTGTGGAACCTTTCGTTTGTTACAGTTGTAAAAACACAGTTTTGCACCCTAACACCAAACCTTTATTTTAAACACTCAATGCTGTTTCAACAACTCTAAGTTGTCATCTTCAAGGAGTAAACCAAACTAAATCGAATTTACAATTTTCTTTAATTATACCTACCATTAAACTACTACTTAACTAATTAGTATAAAGGGTAAATCCTAAGTACCTGAATTCTAAATCACAGATTTCAAAGATAAGGCAGATTTTATACAATGCAATTATGTAAATTAGGATAATCCTTAATTACCTACCTACTTTTACGCTACATTATTAAGTAATGACATTTTAAATACATATTTTATGGATTCCTAGAAAGTAAACTATGCAATGAACTGGTTGTGTTCTAAAATATGATGTGCAACACTAGATTTATCAGCTCTTCCGTACTTCAAATGGGCAATATGCTCTTTGAAATGGTTACTGATAGATCTGCGTGTCTGTCCATAATAATTTTAATTACAATCATTACATTTGATTTCATAAATACCGGACCTCTGGAAATCAAGTTTATCTTTAGGATTGCCCTACAATTTCTGTTGTGGTGTAGTTGTTCTATACACCGCCCTCATACCAAGTTCTTTAAAAACTTTCTTAAACCCCCTAGTATAACGACTGTACGGAACCGCGACAAACTTTTGTTCTTGTGACTCATTTCCAAAAGTTGACACTTCTTTCATTCGTAACCGAAGTCCTTTCTTCCTAATTAATTTATTTATAATATCTGTTGGATAACCATTACATGCAGCTATTTCTCTAATAGTTTTCTTTTCATTTTAAAACCTCTCTTTATTGAGAGGGAATGTCAACAACCGATCTACAAGGAAATTAATCCCTGCTATTTTATGTTGTTGACAGTGAAAACACGTATTAGGTAAATATCTATATGTGCTAGTACCCTTCCCATATACATCAAACTCTAACTTATCACTATCATTTCTTCAAACTAATACATCTAAAAATGGTAGAGTACCCTTTTGTTCCTGTTCATATGTAAATTTAATACAAGCAAACCTATTGTTAGTATTAAATATAGCAAATATGTCATCCGTATCCATACCATAGGAAAATACGGGGAGTCATTTTTTGCTTCAACTTCGAACCTGCCCTTGAACAAGTTGGCAAGGAACAGGGTTTCCCATTGCAGTTCCTTCCTTCTGCTCATAAAAGCAATCTCCAAACGGAACACAATTTTGGCTCATACATAATTTTGTGTGGGAAATTAACGCATTAATTTCTGCCTCACAAAAAGAGTTTTCACGCAGTAAGTCCTCCAGGTACTTCGGAGTTTGTGGAATGGGTACACTAGGAAATAAAGAACTAACATCAAACAATACCAAAATTTCTCCATGTTGCAGCGAAACGTCTTTTATAGATTGAAGGTAAATTTTTGAATCGTTTTGTTAACTTCGCTGACTTATAAGATGTCAGTCGCTGAAACAATCGGACGTACTGTTTTTCCCGGTTTGTGAATTTTTGGAAAGTCATATAATTTCGCGATCGTTGGTTTAGAAACATGTAGTCTACGTTTCGATTTTGTTTGGTTTACTCCCTGAAGATGACAACTTAGAGTTGTTGAAACGGCGTTGAGTGTTTAAAATAAAGGCCTGGTGTTAGGGTACAAAATTGTGTTTTTACATATAACAAAAAAATATTAGAATTCTGGCTTGCCTATAATTTTCAGTTAATTTGCTAGCATTAAAATACAACACGAAGATTGTCAAAAAATAAAGATAAAATGTGATATAAGTAAGTGGAGAGTATGAGCAGAAAACACAATTGGTATAACGTAGGAGTAACTAGCAATATCAGATATGCAGATGACACCAAACTAATTGAACACTCACCAGAAGAAGTAAGCAGTGAAATAACTGACATTAAATGTGAAACAGACTAAATTCATGGTCATGAAATATAAATATAGGTAGAACTGTTAATAAAACTAATGAAAATACAGAAGAAAACTGAGCAAGGGTTGGACTAGACAGAAGTGTGTTGAATATAACGAGGAAACACCTTTGTCATAAATTACACTTCAAAATCAGGATCCTAAAGTGTTGTGGTTTTCAGTACTACTATATTAGATGGAAGCTGATAACGTTACGTGTGCATGTAGGACAATAGTGTGGATCTAACATCAATGAAAAGAGAAAGACATATCTAATATCATAAAAATTCCATTACTTAAGTCAGGGGCTGAAAGGCGAGACGTTGGATTTGCTGTAAATAATTAGTAAAGAATAATAAAACGAAGGAGAAGTATATGAAGTAGACGCATGTCCTGATACAATAGTATGGGTGCAGTTCCTTTCAGTTATTTGCTGCGGAATCAAAAACATAAGTAGCTGACCATAGTCAACTTTCTTAAATGAGATGGCATTTAAATAATTTATATTAAAAAAGCTCGGTTCTTTTTTCAGCTGTCTTCTTCTTCTTCTTCTTCTTCTTCTTCCAAGGTTGGCCTTGCGGCTGGTAGTGGTCTGGATCTTTCGATCTTATTGACCATAAACAAGTGTTTTTATAATGTAGATAAAAAATATAAAGAAAAAAAATCGTTCCAATAAATATAATTTTCGATAAATGCCGTCGTTTGCTGTAAACCTACTTTTTCTTTTAGCTGTTTTTACTTGATTTATATCTTTAAAATAATGTGCATCTTTGGGGATATATTTTAACACGATTTTAAATGTCAACTTTGAAATCATACATTCACATATTCCTTTTTCCAGTTAAAGATAGATTTCACTTTACTGTTTTTCACTTGTGGAATTGCATAGCTGATAGATCAATTATCGAGAACTTGCACATGTGTCGAATGCAAAAATATTGAAAATAAACAATTTCTTGAAATAAAATGTCTAATAATTCTTCCCCATATATAGCTAGTAGGTATGATTAAGTAGATAAATCTAGAAGGGGTAGCCTTAGATTCCCGTTTTACACGCACATAACACCAATTATCACTTATCACTCTTAGAGCGTCATTTTCACTATCAAAGCGTCTTTATGGAAAACAAGGGAATTCTATAACCAAAAATGGGTTCACTACTCGGTTGATAGCTTATACTGTGGATATCAGGTGCTGGACCTGCTTAACTTAACCTAAGACGAACACACACGTGCGGCTACCCCGACGGCTTAAACGGGAATCGTTCAGCTGTCTTAAAATAAAAACAGTTTAGAAACCGTGTGTAATCAATCACTATATTCAGACATATCTTTTTTATCTGTTTTAATTAAGGTACAATTCAATTGAAAATTTTAGCGTATTCTTATCCCTCTCTCTCTTTTTCTCCCTCTCTCTTTCTCCCTCTCTAGTTTTTATTCTTTGTCTATATTTTCCAAATGTATTTTAACTTTTTTATTTGTTTTATTATTTGGACCACTTTCTATAAATGTACCTCATTCACTCTATATTACATCCACAATCTTATATACTTCTGTGTACTGGTCACTCCTATATAACTTATTGGTCTATCATTTTCTGAATCACCCTGTATAACTGTAATTCAACTTAACACAATATTACAACGGTCTTGATATCTTTATAAGTACAAATACTCTCCACTCTATCTATTTTTATATTGTTTGAATTATTCCTGTATATCAATGATTGTACTTCGCCCCATATGTCTAGTATTCCATTTATGCAACTGTTCATGGTCTACCCTATATAACAAAATTCACCTTTTTGAACCACAATGTATGACAATAAATTTACTTTACCATGTATTTCAATCACCCGGTATATTTTTTTAACCCATGTCTATAATTATACCCCATCCTACGTCCTATAATTCAAATATCCTAACTGCTTCAGGTTGTATAACAAATTTTCGATAAGCCCTCTCTAACAATAATTTTACCCTACCGTCACTTCGAACACATTGTCTAAGCAACTACTTATGATCCATACTCTATGACTTTTTTAAACCGCCCTGTACAACTGTAATTATACTACACATTATATTTCAACAATCTTGTATACTTAACTGCTTCCGACAATTTTTCAAGCCTTTTGTATTACTGTAATTATTCTACCATCCTATGTATATAACTGCTTATGTACCATCAAATATTAGATTCACACACGCACACACCTTCAACCGTATTCCACACAGAAGAGATACCGGGAATAACTAATTTTCGTTTTAATAAGCTAATAGCATATTTTCGCTTCTAAAATAAACTGGCTTCAAAGGCATCAAAAATAAAATCATTACAAACACCTTGTACGACATATGGTAAAACTTGACATTTAAATTCGATATTTATTATATAAAGTTGACATTTACCATGATGTTTACAGATTTTTGCATATATATTTCCGATTTTCAGAAAAATGGTAAGTTTTACGTTTTAGAAAAATATATGGAAACAAGCTGGAACATATCTTTGTAGAACACAATTTATAGTATTCAAATCTCTTGAACGGTTTTAGAGAAAACAGTGAAGATTCGTTGTAAATCGCTGAAATCTAAAAACAAGTTGCATACGAATTGATAACCTCCTCCTTTTTGGAAGTCGGTTAAAAAGAAAAAATATCAGACCTGTACACAGACTAAACCAATTGTGAAAAAATATATGTTGAAAAAAATGCCAAGCTTCTCGTTGGCTATAAAATGGGAACAAAATTACGAAATAATAATATGTTTATTGAGAGAAAGAAATTCATAATTTATTGTATATAGCTATAACTATTTGAGTTCCAACCCACTAACAAACATTGGCAATCCGTTGTTGGGTTGTTGTATGCGACAGTCGATCTGGTATACTCACAAGGGGGGCCGCTTGGTGCAAAGGGGGACCGGCAATCAGCCCACGGGCCCTTTGTTCGTTCTCTTGATGGTAGATTCCTGACAAGTGGGCATCTGGACGACCTTGGTCAAAAACTCAACATTAACAACGACCATAGACCGGCGCGGTCACTTTAATTTATCTGTCGCTTGACCACAGCAACGACCGAGAAATGCTGCCCAACATACTAAATTCAATGAAGGATCCATCGAGTCGGCGAGCGTTTGTACAAACAAGCCGTAAATTTATCAATTTAAAGCTGATACAATTTTCCGATTATATTAATAATAGCTCGACCGCCCCGGCTTCGCACCTGTAGACAAATTAAATCGCTGTAAAGGTTGCTAACAAAATTTCAAAAAATACTGAATTACCAGCATTTTCTTTAAAATGCTGTATACAGTTCCGGTCAAAACTCTCCTCCCCCATGTATCTTTTGAAAGTCTATACGTACCCTAATTAAATTTGGAGGGTGAAAATAAATTGTCAAACTTTTCTATTACCAATAGTCTATGACGGAATCGGTAATTTCCTACTGTTCACATTCGATGAGCATAAGCATCAGTTAAGAAGCATTTTGTCGTACACATTTATTAAAAAAAACACAAAGCTAGCAATTCTCATTTAGTTACCCAACAATTGTTAAAAATATGCAACCTTTGAATTTTTTTATCTAAGGACATATTGCCCGGACATCACTCATACTTTGCAGAGTTATAGATTCTAATCCGGACGGATATTTTCCATCTGAATGTCACAATGGTAATGCACGTACACTGGAGAGTGGTGATATATTCGAATATACGTCATTCGTTCACAATATTAAAGAATTTCGCACTTGCTGCACCTGTAAAATTTATGAAGGGAATCTTGGGAACTACTATTACATTTTGTATAAGAGAACGTGTTCGTGTATGCATTATGCTGTAATGTGTAAAATTTTCCAACTAAAGCAAAAAGATTTGCTGAAAACGTAAAAAAAGTCGTCGAGCGCGTGCCGATGTAAGAATATCAAGGCGATTGAACTCAAGAAAAGTTGAAATATCGAAATAATATAATGACTGTGAACAAAGTTTTTTAGAAACTTCCTTGTGAAAGTCCAATTGATGAAAAAGTGGATTTGCTATTTTTTGCTTTGGAAAAGTTACTATCTAAGCTAGTTTGGTTAATCCACGAAACGATTAAGCCTTATTCCTTGTCTACTCAATTACTTTTTAACCGACTTCTAAAAAGGAGTAGGTTATCAATTCCTCGACAAGTTTTTTTATGTATGCTCAGTGATTATTCCATAACGGCTTGGGCAAATTTGATGATTTAAATGGCAATATATTAAGTAATGTTACAGAAAGGTACCATGTAATTTTCTATAACGTGAGATTTACGGTTTTCCAAAAAATCAGAAAATAACAGTAATTAAGGGACTACATTTCAGTGAATTTTAATAAATCTACACTGTTTTCTCTAACACGGCTCAAACAATTCAAATATTACAAATTGTATTCTACAAAGAGATGTTCCAGCATGATTCCGTATAATTATCTATAACATAAAACATACAGTTTTTCCGAAAAATATTTGTAAAAACACGATAAACATCAATGTAAATGTCAAATTTTCACAAAATATTCCAAAATCGAAAAGAAAATTTTTTAGTTGAATGATGTTTTCTATATGGTATACGGAGGTAGGTGAGTGCGTGCATCAAAGGTCAATGAAATAAATTTATAGATAAACAGAGTGATAAAAATATGGTTAAATAAGTATATGCAGTAAGGATATTCGCGCTATAGGGCAGAGGGTTCAAAAAATATTAGGAGTTGCATATACAGGATGATTAAAGTGTAAGGTGGAGTGGAAGTATAGTTACACAGGATGTTTAAAAAATGTTATATAGTAGTTGCTTATACTTGGCATATTGCACGAAGTAAAACTCTAGGTATTCAGGGTGATTTAAATAATAGAATAATATAAAAACGCAATAGGATGGAGAGGATTAATACTTATACCTACAGGTCGGTTGCAACATCGTGTAGAGATAAATTATAGTTCTACAGGGTGATTCATAAATTGAAAGACAAAAAATTTATATTGGGTGACCAATACACAGAAACTTATACAGGGTGGTTGCAATATAGGGTGAATTAGATTTACATTTATAGTAAGTGGGTCAAATAATAAAGCAAATAAAAGTTTAAAAATAAATGCATAATATAAAAAAATCAAACTTGGAGAGAAAGGGAAAGACAAGAATACGCTAAAATATTCAATAGAATTGTACCTTAAATCAGATCAAAAAAATATGTCAGAAAATAGTTATTGATTGCACACGGTTTCTAAACGGTTTTTGTTTTAAGCCAGTTGTAGTTGGTTCTTTTTTAAATATAAACTATATAATTAAAGCCATTTGTAATTCTCTATCTGGCGTATACATTTTTCGAGCAGCCTTGCCATCAAATTTGTGTATCAAGATCCACATACTGACATCACCTCAATATGGAATCTATACTAATATATAAAGAGGTAAAATTTCTTTGTTTGGTTGTGACGGGTAATCTCTAGAAGCAGTGAACGATCTTTAAAAATTCTTCCACTAATAGAAAGCTACTGTATCAGTGAATAACACAAGCTGTATGTTATTGTAATAAATTGTTTAACAATTCGATGGGTGGCAGTGTGGGTTTCTATCGTTTTCAAGAAAATTCAATATCTGAGGGACAAAAAATGATATAGGCCTAAAAAATTGTATGTATATACTCTTCTGCCCAAATGAATAAAAAAGATTTAGTTATCTTATGGGGGGTTAGTGGGAAATAAGTTTTTGAATAATTCACTATTTCTCGACAACCAAAGATAAGATAGGCTTGAGAATTCCTTTCATTAAATTGATTTATAATTTTGTGAAAATTCACTTATTGGGTGGGAGGAGGGATGGGGACACATTTATATTTAGCGAAATACAATATTTCGGAAACAGAAAGTGTTACAAGCTTTAGTATTGGTATAGACCTGCTTCTCGTAAAATAAATGAAAACGAGGTTAATCATTTTACACAAATTCAGGTTTTGGATAAGGGACAGTTGAGGTATTTTTTAGAAAAATTCAATATATTTCGGAAACTCAAAATAATACAGGCACTAGAATTGTGATATAAATACTTCTTAAGGTATGGGGGCAATGGTTTTTTTTATTATTGTTAGAGAAAATAATTGTTTTGCAAAAATTGGTATATATTCTCCATAAATGGTAAGATTCGAGGTGCTTTCTTTGTGTTTGCGCAAATTCACGTATCCGATATAGGGCAACAGGGGTACTTTTACTTGCCTTAGGTTTGATATAATGATTCATTTCTTTAAATGAATAGACAGGTGATTTGCCATTTAGCGATTATAGCATCTATGATTTCACTGTCCGATAAATTACAATGTTCATACAAATCTAGAATATTTAAAAGTATTTCAAATGTTTTTAATGTCTAAAATGACAAAAATGTAGAACATGACTAAAATCCAAAAAGATAAATATCAAAAACAAAATAGAGAAAATATCAAAAACGCCAAAAATTTCAAAAATGTTAAATATGTCAAAAATGTCAATATGTAAAGAACCGAACTGTCGAAAATGTCAAAATACTCAAAGATGTCAAAAACGCCAAAAAAGTAAAAAATAGCAATGACAACACACGTGAAAAAATACGCCAAAAATGTTTTCTGAAAGCATTAAGTTGTTAGTCAGAAATTGCAAAATAAAGAACATATGATCATGCAATCATATTTAAACTTGTATCTTTGCAATGTAATCTCGGAACATGTTTACAACCCGACAATCATAAAATATTTTGTAACTATTATTAATAAGAAATGTCAATTGTATAGTTGTTCAAATTCTTAACAAAGTTGTATAAAACCAATACAATTATTTTTTCATAAGTTTAACCATACCACATTATAATAGCTAAAAGATCAGTTTAGTAATTATGCATAACTTTCTAACTTTCAATGAAATAACAAATATAGGCATTAGGAAACAAATAATATAATTTTATTTTCGAAATTATTCTTAAATACTGCAGGTTTACTGACCATTGAGATGTTTTCAAGATGTCTTCATTTTTCTATCTTAAATGTGTTTGCAGGTAGTGATCAGTGTCGTGTGTTCTTTGATTCAATTCTTGCACTTAAAGTGTAACAATATTAATATTTTGTTCATTTGAAAAAAAAATTTCTTACCTATTGTCAAAAATTCAAAAATTATCACTTGTCTTCTGTAATGGTCAATATGCAGTAGCTACTTTTAATTGGTTTTCGCTTGTATTTTACTTTTTGAAAAAACTTATATGATACCTGATTTATAAAGGGTTCCCCATAATTATTAAGACATTGAATCATCATTCATTTGTTTATACTTTCTTTGGTTACTGCAAAACAATTTTTCGATCTGCTAAGATTAGGTTAAGGCTCACGTATTTTTGATTTATTAAAACTTAATACTGTAGAATTCGGAAGTGTTGACAATTAGATTGTCATTGAACATGTCGGTATTTATTTAACTTTTAATCAGATAACATTATAAATAAGAAATTTAACTGATATGTCACATGCATAAAACAGCAAGAAATGGTCGTTTTCTGATGTTTAGAACAACCTATGTCGATTCGGGATATGCAAAAAAGTGAATTATCAAAATATAAATATAATATAATTGTCATTATAAGAAATAAAAAACATACTAGGCAAACCGGAGTAAATAGGGAATATGGCATAAAAATTTAGGTGGATGCGCCGGATACAACTATTAATATGTCACACGACGGACGTAAAAATACCAGATTTATATATTAGATAAGATCCATTATACCAGTTTATTGTCACTGGTAGAACACATAGTTACAAAGATTATTTTCGAACAATAACTAAAGTAGATTATAAATTGAGTGTTGATTTGATTACATATTTGCAAATTTGTTATCAAATCATATTTTGCAAAAATGTAATAACACCATGTTAAAACGCTCGGGCGCTTCGATTTCCAATCTTATATGAGTTTCCAATGGTAAGCTACTCCTTCTATTTAAAATGCTGTAAAAATCTGATTTCAATAATATAATATAATAGGAGCGATATAATAAGAGAATAGAATAGAAAATTGCAAAAGCCTTTACTTAGCAAATGCTTTTACATTACATTAAATTGCCTTACATGATATCATTACATTTCATTATATTGTATATATTATATGTATAAGAATTGTATTCAGTGTTTGGGGTGCTCCATCTCAGAAAGTTTTAGACCATTTTTTATAAACAAATAAAATTAGAAAATACCTTTTATTGTGGGCTTTTCTTCGTTCCTATGATTTGTATAAAAACTCTCCCAATTAAAGTTGTTTAAAATGAAATTTCCTACAAAACGGATGAAATGCAATTTTGAAAAAGTTATTCTCGAATAATGGATAAATTTTGAAAATATGTGAAAACTTTAAATTTAGTAGTTGATGTAGAAGATTTATCCTAACTGCAGAATATTTCAGAATTTTTATAGTAATTACTGTTTTACTTAGTCGGTCCGTATCAACAACAACAACAATAATTAATTTGTCAGTTAAATAAAATGCTTTGCCAAATCCGAAGTAGCAATTGCATATATTTGAACTGTTTGTCCACGTAATAAGGTAGAAACTAGATATACAAATCAGTGTTTTTTCTATTTTACAAATAAGAACATTGATAACCAATTTCGTTAACTAGCTAGTTTTTAATATATTATAAATTGTAATGCCAAAAAAACGTCTGGTTAATCCCTAGATGTAATGGCTAACCTACCACCTTATTTCGGCCCATGTGGTAAACGTTGACACACCAGGGTGCACGGCAGCTTCAGTGGAGACGGGAGTGGGTTAACAAACAAGGGCCAAGCCAACTGTAAGTTAAATTTCCAATATAAAGATGTTCTGGGCGCCAGGTAGATTCTCTGCCTCTTTACCCCAGGTAACAGCTTAAGATAACCTACCAATCCTCCGCGGCTACAAGAAATCTATAGATAAGGGCTCCATGGCTAATGAAACCTCAGTATATTGTCAGTTACGTCACAACAAACCTACTTCAATGAAACTCTCCATAAAACAGTAAATAATTTAATGAACTGTAAATTATTTCAATACAATACTGCAAAAATATAAAAAACAAGTCGACCTGTAGCCAACTTCATGTACCTACATACACATACCTATGGTTCAAGAATTAACTTTAAATACCTGATACACTAAGTTCAAATTATTACCAAAATCAACAACTGTAATAATCAATTACCAAAATCAACAAATGTAATAATCAATTAATCATCAAGTGAACCTAGATAAAAAAAAAACAGATGTTATCAATCAAAGCATCAATCAAAATATTCAAATGGTGTTGTGATCCGTAAACATGCACAATATATCTAAAATAAGAAATGAGATACTTGAATGCACAATATTCAAAATAATATCAAAGTCAATAATGACATCTAAACTGTGAATAATTCAAAATTATATCATTTTCAATAACTGTACTGTAATTCTGAAATCTGAAGCCAAAAATTCAGTTACTGACAAACGTGTTTAATTACATTTAAACTTCAAGAAAAATCAATAATGATTTCAAAAATCTAGAAACAAATATTATCTTTAAAACATCCAAAATAATTCAATTAATAAGTCGACGTTTCGAGCTCTCACGACGCTTTCACGAAATACCAAATATTATCAATATCTAATAAATCAATACACATGAAATGATCTTCAAAATTTAACACTATAGGAAATGCATAAAAATCTAATTTATATGAGCAAATTCACAGTCAAAAGTTTGACTAAATAATTAGGTTCTTTATTAAATTCAATAAGTTTAAAATGATATTCAGATAAATCAATTCTCTTTAATGTGAAAAGCAAATTATGAGCAAAACAAATACACTGAATCAAATTACAAAGGTACCTTGTTCAAATGCGACGACACAACACTTAGCTGTGTAAAATCGAAGCAAACCTACGCCGTCGTTGCTACACGGCAACCAACGATTCCGGTTCCTAATAAACCAAAATGGAACTCGTTCGATTACAAGACTTGCCAAAACTTCGGCAAACTAAATGAAGTTGATAGCCCCATACACTGGAGAAAACAAGGTCTTGGATGGGCTAAAAGTCTTACATACGATGTTCAGATGGTGGTTGACCAGTTAGTCGTCCAGGAAGGCCAACGAGAGTACATGCAAATATTCAGCACTCAAATCCTCACAAATGAGAACGTGTTTCCACTAATTTCCAAAAAATATCACCAAACTGCAAATGGAAACATCAATTTAACGTTGCTAAAACTGCAGATCCACGAGAGAGTGGGTGATGAACTTGTCTTAAATCCTCACACGAGTATGGTTTCCGTTAAAATCCAAAAATATCACAAATCCAATAACGGAACCAACGATAAAAGTGTATCCTACTAAATCCCAATCAATGGATGGCACAAAATTGCCATTATAAATTCAGATTATACTTCTTCACCATAACCTCTCTTCCCAAGTACTACAGGCATCCTTACACTAGGACGGTCAACGGCCAACTCCCCTTCCGACGACTGACATCTCAAAATCCTACCAACCTCTTCTTCTACCACGACATTCCACAACCTCAATGCTAGAAATGTCCCGTGCTCGACTCTACTTTTCTACATCTTCTCCCCATAAATGCCATTAACCTATCTAGAATGTGTGATTCCACCCTTAGCAATTCGCTTCAAACGTCAAGAGAAAACTAATCAAGAATCTTAACCTAGAATAAAAGAGACATCAAAACAAATCCATACCAAATACAAAGGGAGAATATTTCTAATACGAAAAACCCAATAAGCCTATCGCAATAACAAAAATGGTACAGAATAATAAAAAAGGCACGTGTTCACGTTTGAAGATAATTTTATCCTATCCGTTGGTGTTAATATTCGAAGTCAATACTCGTGTTTTAGTTACGAGAAAACAGTTATTGTAGATAAATGACACATCCAATGTCCAGTTTAGGCTATTTCAAATACGTTTTGCATAATTCGAACCTCAGATATTTCGTCGTTTACTTGTTCTTTTACGGGTTTATGGAATACACTGCTAGTTACACTCTACGACAAAAATGTAACGTAACAAAATTTTTAAAATGGAAAACAAAGACTTTTGCGTTTTCGGAAATGGATTTGGTACAATAGAAAATGTTTACAATGGACAGAGAAAATTAAAGTTGTTTATAGCTATCTCAATTGTGAGATCAAAAAACGCTTTGACATAATGCTGAAATTTTGAAATAAATCATTTTGACAAGTATACAGAATAAAGGTAATCTAAGTATATACACACACAATTTTTTTAAATTTGTTATCTCAGATTTGACAGTTTCTGCAATTTTCAGATTTTTTTAAAGCGTACAACTAACTACTGCTGTGGTAACGTACAAATTTAGAATTAGGGCAAAATTGAAAGAAATTTTCTATACTAATTCTAATTTAAAAATTTCATTTCTTCGATAAAAATTCATTTATTGAGATAATGTGTAAATTTTCAAAAATCTAACGACGACAACTTTCTACGATCTTTAAAATTAACAAGCTTTTGTCAATCTTTTTTTTTTTCAGCCTAAAGCATCGCAGTTATAGATGCAAAACTGAAAAATTGTCGAGTTTTAAAACTCTAATTGTAAACAATTAGATGTTCCACAACTTTTTGGCAGGGCACATACAGATACACTCATTATGATATTGTTTAAAATCCATTCCAACCAAAAAACATATTTATTTCCCATTTTGCAAAAAAGCATTTATTTCAACGCATTATGAAATTAATACTGTAAAGAAATCAATTATTTGGTACCTGATTAACGCATGTCTTTCGAAAACAACCTCATCATCTCCAAATATTACAATTTAACAGTCTTATTATCAACGCAATCACGATATAAATGAAAGCTCACATGAATGTGTTAAGTGCGGTCGTGAAATATATTGTTTGAATGTAATTTCAAAGCACCCTGATTGTCATTAACACCTTTCTAGACAACACTTCGCCTGTTGTGTCACACATCATGTGACGTAAATACATTTATTGCCTTTCAACATGCGGGTTTGATACTGTCTGTCATGAAACTGCACCAGTAGGGAGAATATAACTAACATTGGTGGTTATAACTAGTCTCAACTTTAATCTTAATATCTATTAATCAAAATATTTTGATTTTTTAATATTTTAAGAAATTTTTATTATTTAACCAGTAGATATTATAACAGTTATTAAATTGGCTTAATTAGTCACAGAAGCTGCTTCTGAGTACCAACAAACTTTGAATATCCATGGCAGTATTAGGGGATATAAACTCATAGTACATGGGTGACCGAGCTTCACTAGTAAATTCAAGGTTTTATCATAAACGTACATGTATTTTTTAAATCACGATACAATTCCACTCGATTCCATATTCCAACAACCCTGTATATGTGACCGCTGTTGGCCATTCTACAAACAGTTTTGTTTCCTAAATCTTTCAACTACCCTTTGTAACTTCAATTCTACTTCGCCCTACATTTCAACCATTATATATATTGTTATGGAATATGAATAAGATTTTATATATAAACCATTTATTAAATAACTAGCCGTTACCCGCGGTTTCACCCGCGTACGGAATGTACAAGCCTTCGCAAATAGAAAT
Source organism: Octodonta nipae (assembly GCA_034190945.1). NCBI lineage: Eukaryota > Metazoa > Arthropoda > Insecta > Coleoptera > Chrysomelidae > Octodonta > Octodonta nipae. The sequence continues at coordinate 798,265 of CM067222.1, forward strand.
AGGTTATGAAACATATGGGTTATCCTATATAAAAAAAATTATAACTTGTTTGAACCACCCTACTTAACCATAAATCCACCAGTCCCGAATATATTTCACCCAAACTGCAAGTACTTATGGGCCACCCTATATAACTATTTTATTCGACATCTTTGGAATCATCTTGAATAACTGTAACTCTACTTCACCCTATATTGCAACCATCCTGTATATGCTGCTCTTTTATAATTTTTTTATCAACTGACTATAACTTTTCTCTACCCTATATTTCATATATGCAACTGCTTATGGGGTACCTTGTATAACAATTATGTCTCATATTTTTTTAACCACTTATTAAAGTAAAATTTCTCTTTACTCTTTACTCAACTTTACTTTAATCAACCTTTATATGAGCTTTTTCTATATTGTGTTACACACTCTAAAACCTCCCCATATTTCAGATACTCGTATTACATTTAGTAGAATGCAACTCTTTATGGTCTACGCTATGTCACAAATTTTTTTAAACTTTTTTGATCCATCCTAATGGAAATGTTGTGGCACCATTCGTGAATCACAAATATAAAAACACAGTTTTCACCCTTACACCAAACTTTTATTTAAACTCTCACCCAAACTGCAACAGCTTATTTGCCACCGCCACCCTATATTCAAAAAAAAATTTAACCGGTTTGTGTAACTAACTGTACTTCCATGTACATTAAAACCATCCTGTATACACCGCTGCCAATTTGTCAAACATTTTTTAAATAATTATCATAACACTTCTTCACCCTATGTTTCAACTATCCTATCTATGCAACTTATTATGAACTACGCTATTTCACATTTTTTTCTTATATTTTTTCAAGATATATTAAAGTATAATTTCTCTCCACACTTCATTTACAACTTTTTCTAACCTTGTTTGAATGACACTGTATAACTATAACTTTACTGTGCACCGTACTTCAGGTACTCTATATGCTATATAACAATTTTTTTAGCATTTTTTTTATATGCAAATACTTATTTGCCGCCACATATAACATTTTTGTACGACCCTGTATCCTTAGAATCCTACCCCACCCTATATTTCAACCATCCGCTAAATGGAACAGCTTATAGATCATACCATTACTTTAAAATATTTTTAAACCCACCTGTATAGCTGTAATTATACTCCGCTACATATTTCAACCATCCTATATATATATATATATATATATATATATATATATATATATATATATAATTCCACTCCACCTTATATTTCAAACACCGTGTACAAACAACTGCTTCTAACATTTCTTTAACCCCTTTATATAACTATAGTATCTTATGAACATAATTCAAAGACCCTATCTGCTTACCTAAGACATTTTTTTGAGTTTTTTTATTCACTGTATAAATATTCGACCCTTTTTCAATCACTTGGTATATGGAACTGTTTATGGCCCACTCAATATAACTTTTTTGGACAAGTCCGTATAATTAAGTCCACTCCCCCTTATTTTCACATCGTATATATCCAGATGCTTATAGAACACCAAATATAACTGTTTAGATTTTTTAAATCCATGTAATTCTACTCTTCTGTAAGTATCCTATATGCAGAACACCCTGTAAAATTACGCTTGATATATGTTGATTTTTGTTAAACATGTTACATTTGCACATTCCGAATTTTGAATAAAAGCTGAGCTGATGCCAGTATCTAATATTTTGTTCGTGCGGTGGATCCAATTGATTAATTGATATACCCAACATGGTAAAAGTTTTTTCGCTATATCTACCCTTTCTGTCAATTTAGAAAGATAAGATGTCTACCAGATTTTAAGTCAAACTATGGGTTTCGCAACAAAAAAAGATTCAGCAAAATCAGTTAAGTAGTTCTTACGTGATGCCCGAACAAACAAACAAACAAACAGACAAACTTACAATTTTATAATAGTATAGATATCTTTAGACATTGAAAAAATCAAAATTTTGCTAGGTATAGTAAAACATTTTTTTTATAAATATGGAGAATATTGTATAAAGATCACAATAACAAAAATAAAATAATAACTTTTCAAGTTACTAGAAAAAATATCTTGAGGGTAGACCATTCACAAAATGTATACACTAAATTGATTGAAAGTAAATATGTTAAAATTTTTCTATATGAAGTAATCAGTATCAATTTCTGAATTTGGTAAAGTTTTGATAGAACAATTAATGAGATAAGACCATGTTCATGATGGATATAAATAAGCAATTAATTTTAAAGTATGACTACTAAATGATAGCTGTATGAAAGAACAAACTTACACTAGTGTTAAATACTGTTTACATACCAATTTGTTAATAAGAAAAGGGTATAAATATTTTCACTTGATAAAAGCATTGCAATAACATTTCGTTGTCTAACGAACACATATTTTTGTATTGTTATTATTAACGTAGGTTCTTGAAGCTTAAGAACGAAAAGACAAAAAAATAGAATTAATGTTGTTTGATAATAGTTGCTAGCCAGCAAATAAGTTTTTAGAAAGACACCTTATGAGTTTAATATGAAAGTAGGGCTTTTTAGAGAAAATAAACTATTTGTAATACTGGTAAATAAAGAAGGAATATTAAACAAGTCTCAAAAGAGTGAAACAAGTTCATTTTTCATTATAAAATTAATTGAAGTCAAGAATTAATAATAAATAAAACATATATTTTTATAAAGTAGATTAAGATAGAGGTTAGGTAGAATTTATTTAAAAATCTTTCTTATTCGTTGTTTAATAAATAGGAATGTATAAAGATAAAATGTTCTAAATCAAATAAGGCTTTCAAAAATGTATTATGTAAACAGTAAGGTGAATATTAAATATTTTTGAATATAATATAGAAATTTCTAGAAGTTAAAAAATCAACTAAACTTACCCACAGTTTCATTTGTTTTCATTTTTCCATAAATATAATTGGCTGAAGACAAAAAAAAACTCTCTTCTCCTGTGTTGATTAGAGTTTTCCTGGTTGGTGAGGTTGTTGTTTTGGCTACTTTTGGTTGGTGATCGTTCAGGTAGCCTCACTCTGCAGTCACGTTGAAAGTGCCCTGTCCGCCCACACCGGTAGCATGCTCCTCCGTGGTCAATTCTTTGTGATCGTTCTAGAAGTTTTTGGATTCCCGACAGCACTGCCTGGAGGGATGGTTCTGGTTCGTCCCAGCTGAAGGAAACTGCTTGCACTCTCGGTTTGGCCATGACTGCCTCTACTTCCAAGGCCCAAAGTAAAGCTTCATTACTTTACTTGATGCCACTAAGTCTTAGATTTATTTGTACTTCCACATCCCTGATACCGTTTATGAAACTCTGTGTGGCCAATTGGTCTTTCGTTTCCTCGGGCAGGTCTGGGTAGGACAAGTGTACTAACCATCTGATCTCTGCTTCAAATTCTTGAAGGCTCTCTTCGGAATTTTGCGTTTTTCCACTTTTACACCAGATATACTTGGCTCAGGGATTGATTGTCGTATCTCTTGTCCAGGATGGCGATGATCTTGTTCATCGACTGAAATGCTTTGGAGGAGTTCTAAGCCGGCCCTCTTAAGAAAATTACAACAGACGTAGATTTTTCTTGGTTATCCCATCCATTAACTGTAGCCACGGCCTCAAATTGCTCTTTATATATAAGCCAAGATGAACTTCTATCAAATGTGGGTGGTTTGTTAACAGAACCTTTGGAACTCAGGGTGTTCTGGTACTTCCCTCTCTGCAAATCTTGTTGCAATTTTTAATTTTTGTTCCACTTGATGTTGTTTCTCCTTTTTGTCACGTTTTTATAGAATCTGAGTTAATTTGTCGTCTAGTCCATCCGTAACCTTTTTAAATATTTTTTTGGTAGTTTCTTATAGTTACGTCATGCTTCGAGTTGGGGCCATAAATCAATTTATGATTTTAACTTCACTTAGTCCTTTACTTCGGATCACAAAATTTGTTATAAACTACGTACGTTCAATTAAAATTTAAAATCTAATATTCACTCTCACTTTCTAGAAACTTTAATTTACATCAAATATGCACAACAGCTGATTCGAATATCACAAATATAATACAACATAAGCTCTTCGTCGCACTAACTAACTCCTGCGATGATGGGCTGCTCCTTTTAAAATCCGCATCGAATTTTCCAATACAATCATTACCATCGCTGTCTTGGTATGAAACCAGGGCCGACTTAGGTAAATTTTCAAACAATATTTTATAAACAATTTGAATTAACTAGTAGGTATCCCAGTTTGTTCTGGTTTTCCTTAAACTCGTATTATCTTGGGCAAAATAACAATTTTAATTCTAGGCATATCTGAATACATTCCATCGACTGTACTATTATTTATTTAAAATTTTTCCGTGATATAGACAGTAACAACCTAATTTGAGAAATTACAAAATAATCCGAACCAACCATAACATGAGAGTTTAAAATGTCAACACAATCAAGTTTATTACCGCCAGACAAAGAAATTATTTCTTTCCTAAACGGTTTTTCCCCCAGGTTATCTTGCGAGATGATTAAGACGTGCTTTATCTTTGAAAAATAAATGTGAAGAAAACAGTCCCAAAAAAACACGCGTTTTCTTACACCTTTTATTCGAAATAAATTATGTTTGCATATTTCCTTTCAAGGTATTTTCATTTATTTTCTACCGCCCTCAGTCGGGGATGTTTTGACAATAGTACGTAGATAAGAATTTCACTTCTTATCGACCCCAAAGGCCCAAGTGAAAGGTATTGTACCCAGTTTAGCGGAAGATTAATCTCTGGGGAAATATATGTGCTAACCCCCTAATGTTATTTTTCGCTGTTAGTTTTTCAAGATATTGTTGGGACTTTAGAAGGGAAAAAGCGGATTAAATGTTATTTGGGAAATTTTAATTCCGAATAATCGTTAATGATATCGATAATAGTTTGGTCAAAGGCGAGTTGCACTCGCATACCTACTAATGTTTTCCTACACTTTTTTGTTAATAGTTTCCCCAAAATAGATTTACTTCTAATTTTGTGTCAGCACAGTATTTCGGAGATAAGAGGGGAGTGAGTCGATTTTCCTATACTTTTCTTAATATCTCTTAAACGAGGTATATGTTCTAACATTATAAAAGATATTCAAATTTATTTTTCACAAGAAGCCTCTTTATTTGATTTCATAATCTATATATAAATAGGCAAAGTCAAAACGGTTCGGTAACATTTTCTTCTCTGTCACTCAACCGATTTTCCTTATTTTTGTTTTATTTAGTAGCTATTAACGATCTTCAGTGCAGAATGCTTATTTTTTTATAAATATTGCTTCATTTATTAAATAAATTAAAATAAAAAAATTATAATTTACATTCACACTGTCAATGCCAAACAATGCCGCCAGATTGCTTTAAGAGAAAATCGTAAGTTGGACTGGCTCGAAAAACAAACTAAATTAAACAAAAAAGTAACAAATTTTGATCGGTTCCAAAAGTTATTCCACATTATCACGGTATTTAGATCTCACGCATAAAAATTTATATTATATGTATTTGGTACTCGCAAGTTTGAAACTTATATTTCTGTCGCAATATGGTTTGTCAACTAACATTAGAATTGTGTATTGTGTGGCAACTGAACAATCTGTTTCCGAAAATGTTTTATTATTTTAACATTATACCTTTAATTTATCTTGTTTCTATTTCAAGGGCTAATAGTTTCATAGAATTTAAATAAGAATACAAAGCCCATGGTATGAACACAATTAGGGAGATTTAAGATAAATAGTTATAACTGACATCATGGCAATAATGTTCACAACCATCTTCGTTTTAGAGAATTTGATTCTTTTGTTTTCAGTTTGACATATCATAACATTGTTAGCCGGTAGGGTAATTTACCTTTTCAATTCAATGTTAAAATTATCAATGTAATAATTGAAAAATGAACAGCAGGTTCATTGTATTTCTTTACATTTTTGACATAATACAGGAACGCTAACTTTGTGTTTTAAATTGAACTTATTGAGATTATACATAAATTGCAGTTTAAGGTGTACTAATATGTAAATACTTATGTATCACTGTTATTTATGCTGCATCTTCATACATAGTTACTTATGAATTGGTTTCTAGCATTTTCTTTTTAGAACTTGAAATCGAAATTGAGAAATATCTGAGTTACAGTAAAGCATTTGGAAAAATAAAAGTATAAAAATATTATATTTAATTTTAATTTATTTTTTGATATACCATTCCTGTAAAATTATGCCTATTAATTCAGAGGAATGACTTACCTAATATGAACATATTGACATTTAAAACATGTGTATTTTATGAACAAACTATATATAAATACGCAAATGCAAAAGGGTTCAGTACCATTTCCTTCCTTTTTGAAGACGTGAGATGTAAAGACCGACATCTAGGATTTTCGGGGAGAGCATTTCCTTCCTTTTGCGAACCAATTTTCTAGAGTTTTTTAATTGCTAATTGACGCCTTTAATGTTATTAATAAAAGGATTGGATCAAACGGCCAAATTTTTCCATTAATAACAGTTTTTCCACTATGTATTCCTTAATAGCTGAAGTAGCGCCATTAAACTTTCCACCGCTAGAGGACAAAATTGTTTCATATATTTTTTTTTTAAGAATTCAAATCGAGGTTTTTTTCTAAATTTTTGATTTTTATTGACGTTTTCAACCCTGAAAGTGTATTTGTATTTTTAATTTATTCAATAGTAGTATCATGGCATGACAATTTTTATATTCTTGTTTATTCAGGAACAGAACATTATTTGACTTTGCTTACTGAATATACCTTAGCGTCGTACATGTATATTAACTATAACTGTAAGACAACAAAACTGAAATTATTATCCTTTGTGAAATAATTTTTTACTTAATTATAATGGTACTGAACTATTTTGTAGAAGTACACAAAAAAGTGTATAAGAGTATATAGGTATATAAGGTATATATACTCTATATAAGAGTATATAGGTATAAATTTGCCCAAAAATTGAGATTAGAATTATAATTTGATTTGTTCAGTAAACATTGAGTGAGTTCCTATATGTTTTACTTTATGAGGAACAGCTTGTTAATGCAGCAGCACACTTAGATAGAAACAAATGGATGAGTATACGACCCTTCCGACAGACATGACACTTTCGTTCATTTTTCTTTCTTATGGTGTTGCACAGTGTGGTATACTCTGCAACACGGATGTCTGCTATCTTTCTATAAATTTTTTTAAACAGAGCGGCTGCTCAGTATTTACCGTGAAATAAACATTCGCAAACTTTACAAAGTGATTAAATTTTTTCCGTCATAAAATGTCAATTTAATAATTGAATTTTAAATATTCGTTTAAGGACCTGTATATTCGAGAGAGGTGATATAATAACTTGACTTCTTTGACTTTCTCTTTATCTTTCACTTTTTTTTTTCGTCAATCGAAAACATTGCGTGATTCACAATCGAAAAACAAATAACTTCAAAGCAAGACCTGCAGATGAGAAAGACTTGTCAACCCCACGGCGTCCTAATGAAATTGATGGGGATCGAATATAATGTTGCTTCATTTTTCCAAGAAAAGGAAATGGAGAGTGCAAGCGTCGGTTTAGAGCCATAAAAAGGGAGCGAATGGAAAAACACCACCGTGTGGTAAAAATTGCCAATAAACGAAGCCATAAAATACTTCAAAAATGTTTTGTTTAGGATTTTTCTTGAATACCGGAACTCTTATCTTCGAATTTGAAGTGAATTCATTGGCGATATCTGAAGGTGGGATCAAAATAAATTTAAAATTCTCGGGAATAACGTTTTATTAGATTATGTACCCAATGGGATAGAAGTTATTTACAACAAGCACTCTTTCGGGACATTTGTGACATATTAAAGGAATAGATACCTATTCATTTTTGAAAACTCACATAAAAAATATATATTTGTTTTCTTCGTATTATGCAAGGTGTTTTGTAGAAGGTTTGCCAATCTTGAACGGCGGATGTGTATATTATGTAGCCATCTAACAGCTTACGGTTTTTGTTTTTTTTAAGTTAATTTTTTTCTTAATTCACAAATTTTTTCATATAAACTTTTGTAACTCTTCTATTTTTCACTCTATCTTGTACCAAGTAAACTTAAATCTAATCTATGATGGTTGTTTGCTCTTCTGCATTCGATATTTGAAACAAATAATTGGTTCAAAAATGATATGAGTCCACAAATTGGGAAATTCCATTTGGTTAAATAATTTATCACATTCAACAAAAATTAACAAATACATCGAAAACTTCGAACGGTTACGACAACTTCTCTACTTCAACCGCTTTCCAATGATCTACAACACGATCTATTACACGTATTGGAAAAGTACTCACTATCATAATAAAATTTGACATTGGCACTTTCATCTAATAAGGTCGATTATCCTGCATTTTTGGAGCGCAATATTCATTCTTTCTGGTAACTGCTCCTTGGTTTCTATTTCTATCTCATAAATGAACGATTTATCCATATTACTATATATTGAAATCCCATTGGCAGGCAGACCAATAAAAGTTGGCTGTCCAGCACGTTATAGACGAATTGTCAGAAAGCCCCTAGACAATTCATTCCCAAACGCGTGGATTGAGAGAGCTGGCCCTCCAAGGTCGCCAGATCGGAGCCCTTTAATTTTTTTGTATGAAGATGGGCCAAGTAACTCGTTAAATGAGAGAAATAAAAATCAAGGGACAGTTAAAAGAAAGAATAAATGTTGCTTTTGAAATAATTTGCGATGGGAGGCGACTAGAGACTACCACTGTAGCAGTCAGAAAAGGGTGTAGCGATTGCATCCGTAGCGGTAGAAGCCGGTTTAAATAAAATTTGTAACAAATTATTGCAACTTGATGTATGTTTTATTTTTTTTGTAGTTATAACCTTGTAAGCTACAATCTCAAATTTTATTATGATACTAATTAATTTTCATTACGTGTGATATATCGCTGGAAAGGAGTAGAAGTATTTTTGTAAGTATTCGAACTTCTTAATGTACTCCTTTCTTTTCGTAATGTTATAAATTATTTAACTTAATGCCTTTTTTATGGTGTTCGAGAGGACATTCAATTGTGGGAAGCGCAACTGATGAAGGTTCCTTGACCAGAAACATTGTATATTATATATGATATATAATGTATATTGTCTTACGTACCAAGGAATGACACCTCGAAGAGAGTATTCAATATCTCTGACAGGTGAAGTAACCTGAAAAATTTTATCGTGATATTCTGTCCTAGGTGTTAAGGGAGAACAGCATTTACACAGAACGGCTCCAGATTCGGAACCTCTGTGGGCTGATTCTCTCGAAAATCCTAGATGTCGGTCTTACATCTCGCGTCTTCAAATTTAACGAAATGTTTCAAATACATAAAGAAGGGTTCGAGAGGACATTCAATAGTGGGAAGCGCAACTGATGAAAGTTCCCTGACCAGAAACAATGTATATTATATATGATATATAATGTATATTGTCTTGCATACAAAGGAATGACACCTTGAAGAGAGTATTCAATATCTCTGACAGGTGAAGTAACCTGAAAAATTTTATCGTGACATTCTGTCCTACGAGTTAAGGGAGAACAGCATTTACACAAAACGTCTGCAGATTCGGAACCTCTGTGGGTTGATCCTCTCGAAAATCCTAGATGTCGGTCTTACATCTCGCGTCTTCAAATTTAACGAAATGTTTCAAATACATAAAGAATTGTTCGAGAGGACATTCAACTGTGGGAAGCGCAACTGATGAAGGTTCCCTGGCCAGAAACAATGTATATTATATATGATATATAATGTATATGGTCTTGCGTACAAAGGAATGACACCTTGAAGAGAGTATTCAATATCTCTGACAGGTGAAGTAACCTGACAAATTTTATCGTGACATTCTGTCCTACGAGTTAAGGGAGAACAGCATTTATACGAAACGTCTACAGATTCGGAACCTCTGTGGGTTGATCCTCTCGAAAATCCTAGATGTCGGTCTTACATCTCGCGTCTTCAAATTTAACGAAATGCATCAAATGCATAAAGAAGTGTTCAAGAGGACATTCAATTGTCGGAAGTGCAACTGATGAAGGTTCCCTGACAAGAAACAATGTATATTATATATGATATATAATGTATATTGTCTGGCGTACAAATGAATGACACCTCGAAGGGAGTATTCAATATCTCTGACAGGTGAAGTAACCTGAAAAATTTTATCGTGACATTCTGTCCTACGAGTTAAGGGAGAACAGCATTTACACAAAACGTCTGCAGATTCGGAACCTCTGTGGGTTGATCCTCTCGAAAATCCTAGATGTCGGTCTTACATCTCGCGTCTTCAGACATTTATTTAACCAATTATTTGTGTCAAATATCAAATGCAGAAGTCAAACATGAAATTAGACTTAAGTTTATTTGGTGAAGATACAGTGAAAAATAAAAAAGTTACAAATGTTTATATGTAAAAATCTGAGAATTGAGAAAAAAAATTAAATAATAAAAAAACAAAAACCGTAAGCTATCTAGATGTTATATGGACTACATAATATGGCACATGAGCCCACCTATCCGCCCTCCATGTTTGGCGAACCTTCTACAAAACACTCTGTATATTCGTTCGTTGTACTTTTGCGACCCGGCTTCGTTGGTGAATTAATTAAAATTTTCTGCAAGTTAGATATGAGAAAAATCCAACGTACTTTTAACTTCCGAAAAACTTTACTATCCTGAAACCCATTAATTTTTACCAATAGTAAACATTTCTTAATGTGCTTTTGCTTTGTTCAGTACATAGCTTTAGTTAGGTAAGTTTTTATTAATGCTTAAAATGGTTCAGTTGCTTAGTTTTTCAATCTGTGTACTTTTGAAAATGATACGTGAGCGTCGAAACTAGACACGTAGTGTGAATAAATGCAGTCAGAGAAAAAAAATCATTATGACAGGTAACAGTTATACGAACAAAATGAACTTGGTACGCCTTGACGTAACAAGCCAAAAATATTTTCATTTAAATGAAATATTATTACTATCAATGACTACTAATATAAATGGAGCCGGAACGATAATAAACGACGAAATATGGGTTGAAACATGAGACAAAAATAGAAAGAGGCACAGATATATTTGTTTACAAATATTCCGTTATTCAGATTCAAAATAATAGAACTACTTACGTAATCCACAAATGTAAATATATTCAAATCCACGTGCACAATAACAAAAATAATTAGTGGCTTAATTACTACTATGTAACAGCAATTATCAAAACACTTATTTATGCACGTGAAATGTGGTTTTATTTACTGCTTAAATGACCTTTTGTAAAACTCAGTTAACACGTTTATGATCTGACGCATACCGGTGAGAAGATAATGCGGCAAAGGAATATGCCGTTTTCCTGCATGTAAAACACTGAAATAACACTTTAGTCATGTCTTTACACCTTTACAAAATAATGACTGATTTCAAACAAGTTTGAACCCCTAAACACTTTAAAAAATATAAATTACGAAGTTAACCTCAATTCTAAATGTAAATAAGCAAACTTGCGCTGTTGCTGTTGCGTACATGTCTAGATTTACGCCTTATTGGTTAGTATGGAAAGAAGTTTGACATCGGTAGGCGGCTGTTTACTATCATCCACCAACCCATTTTTAAAGTAAACAGGCAGGTCCATATATTATTAGTAGTCATTGATTACTATAATTTTATCACTTTACTTTATGGTTTTCCTTTCTATACTAACCAATGGGTATATAATAGCACAGAATAGCACTTTAGAACCGGACGTCTATTGTCATGGAGTTTTCTATTAGGCTGGGAATCGGTGACACTAAATGCAAATTAAAAAATTTAAGAAACATAAATTGAGCTTGGTACTTTAGTGTAGGGAAAATATGTTTAACCTTTAACTGTAGACGTCACAATATTGTAACATGTCCATGGACGCGAGGTCTCACAGACCGCTATAAGTTTTGATTTTTTTAAAAGTAAACAATTGTTTTAGTTTTACTTATTTATTTTTTATTTACATTAGAGACATCAAAATCAAAGAATATAACAATAGTTTAGCTTATATAAACTTTTTTTCTTATATATTTATATAAATAATATTTTAAGGCACTTTTTAGCCTAAATTTACCTGAGATAAAAAAAAAACTATAACTTGAAAAATAATAACTTTTTCATAAACCAAGGGTAATTATCTGTAACTATAAACTATACTGAACATAAAAACAAAAAATCAACTTCTTAACCTAAAACATAAAAATTCTGACATGGGTCAAAAATCAGTAAAATTATTGACATTCATTGCACAAAGGCTTGGAACACTGAAGGCATATCGCTTGTTTACAACTAACACAAGTGTAGTTAGTCTTCCTCTTTAGTTTAGGTGGACAGATTCTACAGGTCTTTCGCTTTAAGGATTCGATTTCCAAAGAAGGAGGCTCTTCTGAAGATAAGTCTGCTCCTAAAACTCGCTTTAGTGTCAAATTCAATTCCTTGGGCAAATTTGAGTTGATGACGCGTCTTTGCATATGAGGCACGACCAAGGATCTTGCTAACTTCTTGAGAAAATCTCCTCTTTCTATTTGTTTAGACAAGTGCTGATTGTGTAGAATATGAGCATTTACACCACACAAGTCCAGAACTCTAAAAAACACAACCATAGGCCACTTTCTAGTTCGTCGACTGCTTGAATAAATAGAGCATTTCTTGTCTGTCTCATCCACTCCTCCTTTGGTAGAGTTATAATACTGAATAATTTCAGGTTTATTGATGCGATCGTCGATGGTGTTACTGTGATGCATTGATGATACCAAAACCACAGCTTTGTTCAATTTTTGGACATACGAACACAGAGTTTTGTCTTTCGTAAACCCAAACAAAGCAGAACCAACTTCACGAGACTTGTGTGGCTGGAATTCTTTTGGTAATTCCCTTTTATTTTTTTTCACGGTTCCAACATATGTCAGTTTTCTCTTAGCTAGTTCATCAACAAGTTCAATTGATGAGAACCAATTGTCTGCTGTCACGTTGCGGTTTGATCCTTGAATCGGTTTCGTCAAACGCAAAACACACTGAGTTGGAACCAGAAATTTCTTCTCTTCGGCTGGCAATCCTATCCCATCAGACCCTTGGCCAGAATATATATAGCCATTGTAGAAATAAAAAGTTTTAGCGTCACATAAAGCACGAACAACCAGTCCATATTTTCCCGGCTTCTTTGGCATATAAGAGATCATATGACTCCTCCCTCGAAATTTCACCAACATTTCGTCTACAGTGACACATTCGCCAACTGTATATAATTTTTGAGAGTTTGTGACAAACTTCTCAAAAATCGAAGAGATCGCTGCTAGCTTATCAGTCTTTTGTCGCTCTAGACGATCAACTGGGTTATCAAAACGTAGGCATCGTAGTATAATCAAAAATCTAGTCTCAGACATAGTGCACCTAAATATTTCACAGCCTGTACCATCTGTAGCGAAAATGTAGCTCGAGCTTTCATGATTGGATTTCAAAACAGCAGAATAATACAATAATCCAAGAAAAGCATTCAACTCTACCATATCTAAAGGTTTTAATTCAGATCTATCTTGACGCTTGAACTTTGCTTTGAATTCAGAAATTTTCATATTGGTCCATATCAAAATAGTCTGCCGCATATCTATATTAAAATGTTTGTCCCAAATACTGATAGGATCCTTGTTTTCGTCCTTGGTCAAACGAGAAGTAGATCGACAGGTAACAATGTTATGTTGAGGAGTTTTTACCCTCTTAGATGGTGGATTAATAGACCATTTGTAACGATTTTTGCCGTAGTAATAATTAGGTAGTGAGTTTGAAGTTTCAAGTCTTCTTTGAATATTTGAAAGTGGCACGTTACTGTCTGAGCTATCATCATCCGAACTATCATTCCTAAAGTCTTGTCTGCTATCTGTTCCGGCACTTTCTTGGTCACTATTATGTTGTTCTATGATGTCTGTTTCATACACTAAACAATCACTAATGTTGTCTTCATTATCTGACTGATCTGACGCTAAAAGTAAGGTACTGACTTCGTTTTCAAAAGAAGGATCGTTGACACGTAATATTTTTGCATGCTTTTGTGATAGCGACGGTGACCTTGAAGATCGTTTACAAGCAGAAGTACTTGGCTTAATGTTTTGTGACATTTTGATTATAAACTACCTAAAACAAACAAAATCGCATTTATTATTTTTTGTAAGGGAACCATGGACATGCGGTCTCACATACAGCCGGTGACACAACCTCTCGCCTTCGCAGACGTTTTGACACTAAAACCGAAGCTACTAAGCGCGGCAGGTACGGGGAACGCGGGGAAGTGGGGTAAACGCGATTTTTGAAATCCCAAGCGGTCTGTGAGACCGCGCGTCCATAGTTAAAGGTTAATAAAATTAATTATACTTCTGCGATCTGCTTGCGATGTACATAGAAAATTTTCAAATTTACGATTAAAACTTTCAGTAACTACAGTTTCCGCACTATTACGTTGGTTTTAAAATATTTATGAGGAAATGTCAGTTAAGTCACTTCAACGATATTTTTGATAGATGTATTGACTTTTTCGGCGATTTTCTGAAAAACTACATGTTCGTAAAAAATTATATGAGATCACCTCAGCACCATCACTAATAGAATGCAATGTTAAAAAATGTTTTTGGAGAAAGTGACCAATATATTAGATTATACCTACGGATTTCCATAAAGGTATAAATGCAATCCCAATTTTCAAAAGTTTACGAATATCAAATTTGAGAAAAGTCAAATTTGATATTTTACCAATCCGGATGTACACTCTATCAACAAAATATATTCAAATCGGTTCACCACTGGAGAAGAAATCAGGTAACATACGTACAAAAAATATACTCCGAACTAATAACCTTCTCCTTTTTGGAAGTCGGTTAAAAAATCATTTCCTTTTTGAACGTGCCATTTTTTACTTTCATTTATTTCACCACTTTTTAAATAGTGTCATAACTTTTGAACAATTCCTTTACAATCAATCAACCTTCTTCTGCTTCTCTTTGTGGATAAGGTAAATTCTCGAATTATTTTTTCAACCACTTTGCTAATTTATAAGTTAGCTTTTATGAACAGAAAGAGGGAACGGCCATGGGGAATCCCTTATCTCCGTTCCTTGGTAATTTGTTTATGGGCAGATTCGAATTTGAGGCAAAGAAGGACTAGGGGTTAACTAAGGTATGTGGGCGATATATTTGCTGTTGTTGATACGAATAAGTTTAATATTAAGGCTTTTGTCTTATATTTTAATAATAAATTTCCCACTATTAAATTTACGTATGAATTAGAAAAAAATGTTAATAACCGTTTGGAATTTGATGTATATAGGAACGATACAAGCACATTTAGATATTTACCTAATAATTCTGTTTACTGTCAACAACACAAAATGGCGGAAATCAACTTCCTTTTACATCGTTTGTTGACATTTCCTGTTACCAAAGAGAGGTTTGAGAGAGAAACAAGTAGGGAAATAGCTACATGTAGTAAATTTTCTATATAAGCTGATTAAAAAGAAATTACTTAGACTAAGAATAAATGACAAGAACATAAGCTTATCTCTGTCCAGTATATGCAAAATATAATTACTTTAAAAGAATTTTTAGAGAATTTGGTATAACGGTAGTAAACAGAACAATGAAAATTTTACAAAAACTATTGGGCAATCCCAAAGATAAACATAACGATTACGAAAAGTCCGGAATATAGGAGATTAAATGTAATGACAGTGATCTAAAATATTTTGGGCAAACAAGTAGAGGTATTAGAACTCGATTTAAAGAACATTTTGCTCATATAAATTACGGGACATCTGACATGTCTAGTGTAGCGCATCATGTTTTGGAATATAATCACTCTATAGATTTAAATTCGTAACGATTAGTTAGACAAGTCAATAATAGTAAGAAATTGGAGGCGTACGAAAGTATAATGTTATATCAAAATAATAATTTTATGAATTCCGACAAAGGTCCAATCCCAAATAACGAATTGTATAATTTATTACCTAAGAATCCCTATAAATTTGTATTTTAAGAACTTGAGTATTTAATAACTTATACCATAGGTATTATCTTTGAAGGTTAGGTACTTGGGGATTAGTGTATTAATATCTTCCCCACTAATTTACCGATAGTTGTTAACAATATATTAAGGAATATTTGTTTAATACTTTCAGTCTTTACTCCTGATGATGACAGCTTCGCGGTTGAAACGTGCGTTGAGTGAAAAAAGAAAGGTTTGGTATTAGGGTATAAAACTTTGTGTTTATACATCTGTGACACACCAAAAATTCCAGAGTTTTTCTAATTAATTGAGAAATTATTTTTTTAAGAAATTCTGAAAATCACTCCTGTGAATGTTCTCACAACAATTATAAAATTCTTAGATATTTTAAAAATGTGTTTGTTTCTTGATAATTTTAATTGTTAATTAAGTAGAACGTTCAAACTGACATTCTTTTGTTTATACCATTTTTGGATTTTACTGGTCTACTTTTACAGCTTTGCCGAAAGGCATTCCATCATAAAACGGTACACCACTTGCACATTTATAAACTTGTAGCTAAATTTCGAGAAACTAGATTTGTTAGGAATTGAAAATGGAATCAATCAAAATTGATTGGCGAAGCAGCACAAGTCGAAGTTCTTTGCCAGTTTGCAACCAATTCCACATTCTCGATTCTAAAGGCAGCTATAGCAACTGTTAATATTACGCCGATCCTTAAAGAAGGTTCTGAAGCGGACTAAGTTTCATCCTTATGGAACAATTGACTTGTGTGAAATTATGATTGACAGTAATATTGTCGAAATAATTTAGTTAAAAATATTTGCTTCAGTTAAGAGTAATGTATTTGATGCGTTAATAAAAAAATTGCTGTTACTGAAGTGACGGAAACCCATACGAATTCCGAGAACGTCATACGCAATTTCCTAAGAAAATTAATGTTTCGGCCGCTATATTGGAAGATTATTGTCGGTCCTTTATATACAAAGGGAAATTTAAATTACGAAATGTATGCTGACATGTTAGACAGGTCTTACGAGCCTATTATAGTGTATAAATTAGGAACCAAATCGATGTAAACGGAAATCTTTAGACTAAGAATTATTACATTTTCAGTAAGATGACGCAACTCCAAATTATGGAGACCCAGCTAGGCAATGCTGAAATTACTACTATCCAAATCAGTGTATTGGAAGAAAAGGGTTAATTCAATGGCCACATAGATAAATGGACATAAAGACACTCGAATTATTCTCAGAAGGCACCAAAAATCCCTTATTTTTAATACACTAATTGTCAATAGAGAAAGTACAGTCCTAATTCAAGAGTTACGATAATCTTTAGAGATGCATTTGTAAATACTCGTCAAGAATTTTAAGTTAAGTTTTCTTATTTCCTCCAAAATAAAGGAAAGCATATTCAGAATTTATTACATTAATAAATTAATTGATAATAAAATATTAGGTTTTAAGAACATTTTCCTTAATCAAAAGAAGAGTATCAAAAGTACGGGTACCCTCCATGTAACTTCCTATGATTGCATTTTCTCATAAAACGTTCCAGACAAATTTGTTCAGTTTTGACTTAAAATTTCAGTGGTGACCTTGTCCTTGACCCCAGTCATTTTTAAAGCTCATTTCATGGTTAACTTTCTTTTTTTAAATGGAAACACCTATTTTAAATTCCGAAATCAGAAAGAGCGGAAAATTCTACATTTAGGTTTGTATTTGACCTTCAAGTCTAAATAACCTCTCAAGGTCATTTCAAGAGCAATCGTTATTTGCAGTGAATATTTTCACTTAGCTTTGAAGGAAGGTGGGGGTCCTACCGGCTGTCAGCGACTACTTATTCTTCTATTGGTGGTTACCCTCTATCTTCAGAAGGGCTTTCCTCTATACGCAACATGAGGGCGAGCTGTGTAGTTTTGTTTTATTGATGAAGCCCCATTGAACGGTTTTTAGGGTTCCCTATATACAGGATACGGGTACCTTTATAATATCACTCCAGATTTCTTCCTCTTTCACAACACAGCATTTTTCTCCTAAACTACTGGACGGAAGAGGTTGAAATTTGATATCAGTGTATAGGTTGGTAACGCGATCAGGAATACATATCTTAACTAAAGAAATTTTGATTTTAGGGATACATATGAGGGAGAAAACTAAAAAATCGAGCGTTCCTCCTCATTATCGCCGAAACTATAAGAAGTAAAATTTCGAAAAAAATTAGAGATATATGGCATCACCTGAGTTTTAGCGCAAAACTAAAGAGAAACTTCTACTAGAAATTTTTGGAGGCAAATTACAGAATTAAATGAAAAATATAAAATGCAAATTGTTTCTAACACATCATGTAATATATCAAATGAAATGGAACATTATAGCGAAAACAATTGTATTTTTTTCATTTTTTTTAATAAATTATGTTAAAGATATTAAGAAAAATATAAACATTTTTACGCATTCCCCCACCTTATCTCCGAAACCATAAGCCGCAAAAATTGAAAAAAATTAGAAATATATGGCCTCACCTGAATGTTATTGGAAAAATAAGGAGAAACCCTTAATATTAATTTTGGGGGGCATATTACAGAATTAAATAAAAAATATTGTTCAGAACACTCTGTCTTTTTTGGGTTTAAAAGAGACAGCCTTTATATTTACATATTGTTACGAAATTTACCCAAAGCCGACCCTGTTTCATTCCCCTATTCGTCAGGGTCCTATTCGGAAAGGAGCTGCGATTACCTAGCGATTTGGCATTTGGCTCCCCCGAAGAACCTCCCCAAGACATCGACGATTATGCCGACCAGCTCCGACATAACATGCTGGCAATACACGAGGGACAAAGTCTGGCTATACAACCCCCAACGGAGCAAGGGTAAATCCCCAAAGCTTACACCAGCCAGGGATGGTCCATACGACGTGGACAAGAGGCTTAATGACGTCGTCTACCGGATCCGTCGAAACCCCAAGGCTAAATCGACTCGCTCCCTACCATGGAGGGGATGTTTCTGATCGGGACGATCAGAATTAAAGGGGGGCAGTGTTACGAAATTTACCCAAAGCCGACCCTGTTTCATTTCAGTACGACAACAAACGCTTTGAGATAAAAAATGGTTCTCGAAAAGACTCAGCACCTGTAGTAGTGATGATGAGTTTTACGAGAATTTTCTATGCTGGCTTATAAAGGAAGCAGCCACGGTGGAGAGTTCAGATATACCGCGACGACTAGCGTATATGGGAATGTTATTGTCATATTTGAATCAGCTGGTTTAATGTAAATAAGGTTCTAGAAAAGTGAAAGTGAATATTAGTTTTATAATTTTAAATTGAACCCACGGACTTTACAACAATATGTATATTCTCAAAGGCTTGGAAAAAACTCCGCCTTAGCGCAATCGCAGTAAGAAGAAAGGGAGACTCGCTATTCGCCTCTCGTCCATTAAGGACCTCCCAAGAAACTCTCAAGGAAAAACTTCCCTATGTGCTCGCTAGTACAACCCCAAAGTGCGTGTGCAGCTATTACTCACTTATTGAAAACCCCCTCGTGAGTGCGCATTGCCTAACATTATAAACTCTAATTGTGCCTAAAAACCCAGGGTTAAGACCGGCTACCCGCGACGAATGCAGACAAATACATGGATGGCAGATTTCCCGAGGCTTTTACTAGACATTGGATTGAGTTGGCTGATACTTGGTGGAAGTTGAAATTCATGATGATTTGAGTAATACACTTATTACAAACTTACACTTTATTTAAAAAATTGTGACAATTGTTTCGCGTCCGATGGAGCTTACCATTGTATGATTAAGCTCCAGTTTGTAATAAGTGTATTACTCAAATCATCATGCTTTTACTAGATCTAACTCGTAGACAAGGTAAGAGTTTTCTTATGAAGGGCAATTGAGTTTTTTATCAAAATAGTACCACACAAAACTACAGTCCATTTAATTGAATTCTCTACAAATATGAAATTAAAATGGTTTCTAGCACATCACGTAATATATCAAATCAAAGGGCTCATTATGACAAATACAAATATTTTTTTTTCATATTTTTAAAATTAATTATTTAAAAGATATTAATAAAAATATAAAAAAATTACCCATTCACCCTTTATCTCCGAAACTATAAGACGTAAAAATTTAAAAAAATTAGGGAAATAGGACCTCACCTGAACTTTACTGGAAAAATAAGGAGAAACCCGTAATATTAATTTTAGGGGACAAATTACATCATTAAATGAAGAACATAAAAATTAAAATTATTTCTAACGTATCATGTATCATATCAAATCAAAGGGCCCATAATGAAGTACACAAATAAATGTTTTTCATATTTTCAATATTAATATTTTAAAATATAATAACAAAAATAAAAAAATACCCATTCCACCCTTTATTCCCTAAAATATGAGACCTAAAATCTGTTATTTACAGGAAAAATAGGTAGAAATCTCTAAAAATAATTTTGGGGGCCAAATTATAGAATTAAGCGGAAAAAAAATTTAAGACATATTTTTAAAATTTATTATTTAAAAGATATTAACAAAAAAATTTAAAAAAATCTCATTTCTTACTTTGTTTGGGAAACCATACTACATAAAATTTTGAATATAATTAGGGGTACTGGGGCTCACTTGAAATTTATAAGAAAAATTAGTAGGAAACCCCAATATTATTTTGGAAAATTAAAATTAAAATTTCAAACCCATCATGTAACATATCAAATAAGAGGCTCATTATGTGAATTACAAATATTATTATTTGTTAAAAAGATAATAACAAAAATATTACACATCGATATTTTAATCGAATTTTTAAATAATTTGTCTAAAAGATTTAATAATTTGTTATTTAAAAATTGACCTGTTTCCGTATTTATCTTCCAGTCTACAGAGCCTTAAATTCAGACAGTAGATTATAGAGGGCTTCCCTGAAAGTTTGTTAGTAAAATAAAACACTAGTGTTAATTTGGAGGCCAAATTAGAAAATTAAATACATTTTTTTTTATAAATCTCAAGCGAATGATGTAGCAGATGAAATAAAAAGTCTATGTGTCGAAAATAAAAGTATATATTTTTTACATTTAAAACGCTTCCTTTAGAAGACATTAGGGTAAACATAAGAAACTGAAACTGGAATATTAGAATCTTGAAGGTGGTACCCTTAGTATGCGAGTCCAACTCGCACTTGACAAAATTATTTTTATTTAATTTTTTAACTTTATGTCTCATTTGTTATTTATTTATTTTTTCTTTTTTATAATTTTATATGAATCAATTACTCTTTAAAGTGATTGAAGCCAGTTTGTAGATATTTAACATGATTTTCGATCTAAAGCATATGTTCAGAGTTATTACCCCCAGCAAAAGACGAAAGTAAAAAAAATATGGAAACAGAAAATTAAAAATTTTCGTTGCAAATAATGATTGCTCTTGAAATAACCTTGAGAGGTCGCTTATTTCCCAAGATCAAACACACATCTAAATGTAAAATTATCCGCTCTTTCTGACTCCGGAATAAAAAATATGGGTTGCATTAAAAAAAAGAAAGTTGACCCTGAAATGTCCTTTAAAAATGAACTTGGGTCAAGGACAATGTAACCAATGAATTTCTAAGTCAAAGCTGAAAAACTGTCTGAAACGTTTTTATCGGAAAATGCCATCATAGGAAGTTACAGGAGGGGTATCGGTACTTTTGTTACACCCGATATAGCAATTATTATTATTATTAAATTTAAACGAAATCTAATTGTGCGATCGCCTATATTTTTTTTACTTAGTGGAATATAATACAAGTATCTATAAAACATTATTATAATCAACTACTTATGACTTGATGTTAGGTAGTATAAAGTTTTGAAAGCACTAGCGGTCGCCCAGTGGTCGAAATTCGACAAAAATCATTATTAAAAATTTGAAGAAAATATACCTATATAAATTTTTGCATGTTTTCATTTAGTTTCTACTATTATACACATTTTTGTGTACTTGTACAAAATAGTTCAGTACCATCATAATTAAGTAAAAAATTATTTCGCAAAGGATAAAAATTTCAGTTTTGCTGACTTACACTTACAGTTAATGTAAATGTAAATGTAAATAACGTTCTGTTTCTGATTAAAAAAATATACAAATTTGCATGCCATCATATTATTATTGAATAAATTAATAATACAAATACACTTCGAGAATTCAAAACGTCAATAAAAATCAAGATTTTATAAAAATCCTTGATTTGATGTAGATGTTAAAATAATAAAATATTATCGGAAACACATTGATCAGTTGCCACGCCATACACAATACTAATTTTTGTTGACAAACAATATTTAGAAAGAAATGAAAGTTTCAAATTTGCGAGTGCCAAATATATAGTTCATTGTATATAATATAAATTTTTATGCGTGAGATCTGAATAGCGTGATAGTGTGGATTAACTTTTGAAACTGATTTTTTTAGTTTTATTTTAGTTCGTTTTTCGAGTCAATCCATTACGATTTTCTCTCCAAGCAATCTGGTGGCACTGTTTGGCATTGACAGTGTGGACGTAAATTATGAATTTTTTATTTTATTTTATTTAATGCTTGAAGCAATATTATAAAAAAGTGTAAGCATTCTGCAAGATCGTCAATTGCGACTAAAAAAACAAAAATAAAGAAAATCGGTTGAGAGACAGACGAGAAAATGGTATCTAACCGTTTTGTCTTTGCCTATTTATATATAAATACAAAACTTTTATACTGATAAAACAATGCATATATAAGGTGAAATTATTTTTGGGTTAGTTCTGATGATTTAGCCTTTCATGTACTTTAGTATCTTTTCACTTTTGAAGCTCGACTTTCAAGCAAAACCGTACTTTCAAGTATAAAAGCTTTCACGTGTTTCATTACAATGTTCCGCCCAAAAGTAGCAATTACAACTAAACCCATCTCTATTTGCCTATCTGTTCATTTTCAGCAGTATGAATGAATTTCAAAGTAATTATTCTACAAGAGGTAACCGGGCTTTTGTTTTATTTCATTATTTCTTAATGTATTCATGGAGTTTTTAATTAAACGTGAATTCATTAGTGCTAAAGTGTACCTTTTGGAATACCTAATGAAATTATTAGATTTATCATCTATATCCATTAGGTGTAATTGAAGACAATGACCTAATTTATCTTTATTACTTTTTCATAAAATGTATTTCAAATGAGAAGGCACTTTTATTAGATACTGCGTTGTATAGGTTCAATTTAAATTTATAATTCACCATTTAAATACGTTTTAAAACTCTTAACATTAAAAGAAAAGAGCCCGGGTGATTGCGAAACAAATAGTGTGATATAACTACCACTTAAAAGCTCGTTATTTCATACCCGGGAAAAAGGCAGCTCCAGAAAATAAAATAAAATAGTAGAAATTAGAAATGCCTGGAGGTTATCATTTGTTCACCGAAAAATTACATAGGATACAGGTATTCCACAATTGTTCCTGGACGACCGAGCACCGCTTGTGAATTTGAAATTTGACTAAGTTTGCTATATAAACATATTTTTCCTAAGACGATCACTTACTAAACAAAAATAATCTCATTTCTATGATTTTTTATTTTATTTATGTTAATAAATGTACTTAAACATGATTCCATAAAAAAGACTACACCAAACGAAAAATCTTTATTGGGTCTGTTAATCATTGAGTGGTGCCACCTAGTGTGTAACACTTTTACTTTTTAATATTTATAATAGTTTAATCAGTAATAAATAAATCTTCAAAATGCCTGGACGTAAAAAATACAAATATGTAAGTTTGTGTGATAATTCATGACTTACGAAAAATATTTTGCTATATGAGTTCCCTTCAAATCCAAACATTTATCATCATATCCTACTAAGATGGTTAAAACTAATCAAAATGCTTCATACAATTTGTCTGCTCTGTTTAGTTTAAAAATTTGATTACATTCCAATTATTAACAAAAAATAAAATTAAACAAACAAATAGAAATATGTGTTATTCAAAACTCATTTTACATATCCAAACGCTACTAGAAATTTTAGTAACGAACTCGCTTCACTATCACAAGGTAGGAGCCGTATGTAGTAGGTTTAATTAATATATTTTTTAAATAATCGGTACAAATACTTGGTAGTCCTCGAAATAGCACCTTTGTGCTTCTTCACAACGTGTATGATGCCATTCCCACTGCGCCTACGTCTTGCATGCTGTTATTAAACGTGTATTAAGCTATTGAGTACTTACATATGTAGCTTTGCAAGCATTTTAAAGGTGGAAATATTAAATATTAAAGACTACGTAATTTATAACTTTTTTTATTTTTTTCGCAAAATTGTACTGTATTTCTGAAAATGTTATAAAGCTTTTTGATTTATTTTCACGTGAAGTACGGATCCTCAAAAACTTTGTCTAAAATTTTCGTTCTCTACCAACTCAAATTTACCCACCCTTATCATGATTTACTTTTATCCAATGTAACTAGTTCTATCCTGGTCAATTTTTTTTACTTTTGATTCAACTCAGCACTTCAATCTGTTTTTATAATGTCGAAGCCTTTTCGGTAGGTATTTGTTCTTTATCATGAGAGTAAGAGCAAAAAATAGTTTTTTGTCCGACACAAACACCTTCATTAGAACGGTAAACATCACCGTTTTCAAACTAATTTCAAATGGCCGACTGAATATGTTTGGCAAACAACACCCGACTGCTCGTCTGTCTGTCCATTTCGTAAACAAAATTATTTCACGGAGTGAATATAAATTAATTTGTAGATACACTTGCTTATCCAATAGTAAACAGATAAATATTACATGATTTAACATATTGCGCTAACGCTGTTTGAGACATTTTTAACCTCGCTTATACCACGAAGTTCGAGCAAATAATTATTACATTCATCCGTTCTTTACGTGACTGTAGAAAAATCTTATGAGATTGATGATAAAACAAAATAAAATGGTGTATTTCGGGGGATTATTTAAATTAGTTTGGTGACTTCCGGTCAAGATTAATAAATTGTTTAGTGCAAGGATGACAACGTTATACAAAAATGAAACTGTAAATGTGTCCAGCTCAAAGCATTAAATAACAAGTGTAGAAATTTGGTATGATATAAATTGCTATAAAATAGTACTAATGTTAAGCCACCGGTTTTGTCTTTTTTTTTCAACCAAGGTATGTCAAGTATTTATATTTTTCCTAAATATCTATGAGATATTCTAAAGACTTTTGGCGTTCTGTTTAAAATCTCCCCTCTTGCTACATCAGCGCCTCCTTAATGTAATGAATTTTGACGGACACTTTTTAAACATTAGTTGGCTTAAACTATTTTAGAACAGCTATTTTGCAGAATAGTTTGGAGATGCCGGTAATATATATAAAAAGTGTCTTCTTAATGTTCCCATAATTTAATGAGTTATAATTAAAGTGACCTCGTTATATATTGAAACAATATTAAATAAGTGAAGTATGTTTGAAATATTATAATTCAGCAGATTTTATATTTTAACCAAACGTAAACTTATACGTCATATTTTCCTTTGCAGTTATATGTAAATTAAAAATTAAATTAGGGCACTTCGTGTTAAAATGGCGAGGCGGCCACGTGTGTGAGTGAGTTAGGTTAGGGAAATATTTCTAAAAAATGGTCATGGTTATCTAAAAAGTTGTTAGCTACTCCCCATAGACGCTTATTAAGTGATTAAGACGCTCTCGTTGTCATTGTTTTGTATTAGAATTAGTTATAAGCCGGAGGTCCAAGGCTGTCCTGTCCTGTATATAGCTTGTACATAACCCCCAATTAACATTTATTTCACAGACATCGTCGTCTCAAGTGGTAGATAAAATAAGTAGTTAATTAATTTAATCTCTAAAATATTGTTTTGTACGCTAAGAACATTAGTTTCATTGCAATAGATAGTTTTTTAGTTAACATTTTATTTGAACCAAAAGTCATAGTACCTTGGTGAGATTAACAACTTTACATTTCGAAACTTGTAGATGGTATCAAGGGTGTTTACCCATAGCCACTCTACATTGAGAAACACCTAAAGAAGAAGAAGAAGAAAAATTAAATAACACAATAGGATTAATACTTGAGTCGTAGCAAAAAAGTCACAATTATTCTAATTTTCCTGAAATTTATATCTATTACTAAGAATGATGCAATGAGTGCGAAACCGAGAAAGGGACAGAATGAGAAAAGGGAAGTATATTTCGTAATAAGCTTTCGCTTGCTACCAAGATTTTTGTGAAAATATTTATTTAATTTTCTAATTTGATCCCCAAAGTCAATATTAGGATTTTCGCTTTAATTCATCAACTTACTTTCAGTAAAACCCAATAAAATATTTTGTCTGAATTGTTGGCTCAAAACTTTGGAAGATAAAGGGAATATGTCAAATTTTAAATAATAGGTCATAAAATATTTGAAAGTAATTATTTTAAAAATATAAATTTAATATATTTGTATATTTACCACAATGTCTTTTATTTAATGTGTTACGTTACGGATCCACTTAAAAAAATGTTTAAGTTTATAAATTAATGTTAGAATTTGTCTTTTACTTTGCCCGTAAATTTGGAGTGAATTTTTTCAAAGTTGAGCTCAGTAGTTTGCAGATGTAGAAGGTAATGGGCATAATTTTTTATGTAATTTAATCTTTTTAATTAATTAATTTCTTTTTATAATTTACGTAGTTTCTAAGATAAAGAAGGGAATATGTCAATTTTTTATATTTTCGTTAATACCTTTAGAAACTTATATTTTAAAAATTTGAAAAACAAAATTTTCTAGTAATGAGCCTTTTCATTTGAACTATTATATGATGCGATTTAAAAAAGTTAAATTTTGCTATTTTCCGTTTAATCATATAATTTGCCCCCCAAAATCAATATTATGTTTTTCTCCTTATTTTTCCTGTAAAGTGCAAGTCTATATCCATAGTTTTTCAAAATTTTAGGTCTTATAGTTTCAGAAATGAAGGTGGGGGAATGGATAATTTTTTTGTATTTTTGTTAATATCTTTTAAATAATTTATTAAAAAAAATTAAAAAAAATGTATTCCTTATAATGAGCCGTTTCATTTGATATATTACATAATGCATTTGAAACAATTTTGCCCCTCAAATTAATATTGGAGGCTTCGACTTATTTTTCGTGTAAAGATCAGGTAAGGTCCTAGATTCCAATATTATTTGTGAAAATTTTGGTTCTGGAAAATATGGGGAAGAGTAATTTTTTATATATTTTTTAGATCTTTTATAAAATGTTTTAAAATATAAAAATATGTATTTTTGTTCCTCAGAAAGAGCCCATTTGTTTGATATACTACATGATGCGTTTAAAAAAATGTTTAATTTCTCATTTCCTTCCATAATTTGTGCCCCAATATTAACATTAGGAATTTCTGCTTATTTATCTGTGAGCAACCATTATTGTTAATCGACTTTTTTCATTATTATACCAATCTCTGTCTTTACGAAAGGTTTTTTGCTTCATCATTTCGGCCTGTATTAATGATCCCTGATGATCCATTTATACAAATGAATTTCACTAATATTGTCAATTGAGAAATTTTTTAAACATTGTTACCTTTACTAAACTACAAATATAAGTTGCAATTCATTTTAATATAACTGGACAGACATTCAGCAATATTAATTCTTTTCTATTCCATTTTGTAAAAACACCAATTAAATCATTTTACAACTTGCCAACAAAGACAAAATTTAATAACGAGAAACCCTGATAAATTCTTATAATTGCCTCACAAAAAACAGTACGTTCTGCAGAGTATAATCGAATTAGAAGAATCGTTCCGAAAGAACAATTTAGTTAATTCGTTTGAAATCGATATCTAAGAGGCCTATTAATATTCTTTAGAAGGAAGTTAAGAGAATTTTAGCAAGAAATTAAAGCTATTTTTCAAGTTCTGCATTTTTACTAACTATTGTACTCATAAGAGACGGAAATCTCGTCAAAATGTATTTTATGGATTTTGAAATTGGCTATTATCATCTGCGTCGACATCAAATTATTAAACTTTGGACAAACTAGAGACAACTATCCTGTGTATTCTCTCTCTTTTTGATCTGCAATTTCTTTAAGAACGCTGTGAATGGAACTGGCCTGACAGTTGAACAGGTGAATTACTCAAGAATGTAAGCAGTGGAATAAATTATGATGATAAGCCAAATTTATTAGACAAAAAAAGAAATTATGACTCTCAGTGCCATTCAAAAGTTTACGTAATATACTTTAATTAGGGGTTGAATGTTAAATAATTTTTGAGAGAGACATCGATTTAAAAAGAATACAGGATTTTTCGCCTGTTCTATTTATTCTAAAAATTTGCTTTTTATTAATTTCTTTATATAATAAAAGTGATATTAAGTTTTTGTTGAAAAATTACTTGTACTGACAGGAAATAATAATAAGATGGGACCCGTCGCATTGTGGGGTACAATTAAGAAAGTTTCTGGATATCAACTTTAATGGAAGGTAGATTGGTAGATGTGGGCCTCCTGAGTGGCCACCAAGATCCCCAGATTTCTGTTTGTGAAAATTTTTCGAATACAGAAGTTTGGCCGATTTATGAAGTTTGTGCAGAACTTCATCATAACACTGTGCAGTACAACTCTTTGTACACAGGAAGACTGGTTATTTATGTCGTAGAGACATCTTTCTCTCATCAAGGAATACATAAATCCGAATCTTTAATTTATGGTTCAGCCCAAAAATATGGTCCTACAGTAAAACCCTAGAATAATTTACACTGCTTAATGATAATTTTACATCAAAATGAGGTTATACTCACCTAAAAAAAAATATATAACCAAAGCTCAAATATTCTAGCTAATCGATACACTTCTGCACGTATTATCGGTACAAGCTATATTATTGAAAAAAAGTGGGATCACTTCGGGATCCACCGGAACCAAACCAATTTCTTTTTAATTTATTATACCCCATGTTCCGAACAGAATTCTATTCCATATTTTTAATACCAGCGACTTTGATCAACGTTTACTGTATAAGAAAGTCGATAAAAATGTTCTTCTCGATTTTCTATGAAACGGTACCAGCTATCTTATTGAAAAGAATATGAAGCCACCTCGGGTTATCCTGGAACTAATCCAATTTCTTTTCAATTTACCCCATTTTCCGAATAGAAAAATTTCAAGATATATTTAATACCAGCGACTTCACCAAAGCTTACTGTATAATAAAGTCGGTAACAAAGTTTTTTCTTATTTTGTAAGAAACGGTACAAGTTATGTTATTGAAAAAAAATATGGGACCAATTCGCGATCACCACCAGGATCCAGTATAAATGGTCAAAATTCCTTGAACTGTTTGCGAGTAATCGCTGAACAAAATATATAGATAAACACGAATTGAGAATCTTCTTTTTTTTGGGATCCTCCTTAATAGAGTCCAGTTTGAACATTGCAAATCCTTAAGCCAGTTTCGAGTTATCATCGAACACACATAAAAAAGCAAAAAAAAATAGGTTATAATGTGAACACTCCAGATAGACGGAGACGAGATAGGCCTCTCTCGTCTCCGTCTATCTTACTGAGTTGAAAGCAGGGAATCGAAAAAACAAAGGCAACTTGGATCTTCTTTCGATGAGAAGGACAATATTTACTGTTATTCTGCGAAGAGTTTATGTGTAACCTGTAAGATTAGTCCTTTTTAGGGTTCTGTATATACAATATACGGATACCCTTATAATATCACTCAGGATTTCTGCCACTGTCACATCACAGCCATTTTCTCATAAACTACTGGACGGAAGAGGTTGAAATTTGGTATCAATGTATAGTTTGGTGACCCGATCAGGAGTACATATCGTAAAAAAAAATATATTGATTTTAGGGGTAGTTCTGGGGGGAAAAACTAAAAAAATCGACCGTTCCCCCCCTGATCACCGAAACTACTGAGCCTAAAATTTTGAAAAAAATAGGAAATATAGAGCGTTGCCCGAACTTTACAGAAAAATAAAGGAGAAACCATTAATGTTAATTTTGGGGGGCAAATTATAGAATTAACTAAAAATTTAAAAATAAAAAAAAACAAACACATCATGTAATATATCAAACGAAAGGTCTCATTCTGAGGAACACAAATATATTTTTTTCATATTTAAAAAAAATATATTTAAAAACATATTAACGAAAATATACCAAAATTTACCCATTCCCCCCCTTATCTCCGAAACTATAAAACGTAAAGTTTAAAAAAAAAGATTTATAGGTTCTGACCTGAAGTTTACTGGAATAATAAGGAGAAACCTCTACTTATAATTTTGGGGGGCCAATTACAGAATTAAATGGAAAATATAAAATTAAAATTGTTTCTAACCCATCATGTTAGATATCAAATGAAAGGGCTCATTACGACGAAAATAAATCCATTTTCTTTATATATTTAAAATAAATTAATTAAAAGATATTAACAAAAATATATAAAAATTTACCCATTCCCCCCCCTTATCTCCGAAACCATAAGCTGGAAAATTTTGAAAAAAGATGGAGGTATAGCCCCTCACCCGAAAATTTACTGGAAAATTAAAGAGAAAACCCTAATATTTATTTTGGGGGGGGGGCAAATTATAGAATATAATGGAAAATTAAAATTAAATTTGTTTCTAACCCATCATGTTATATATCAAATGAAAGGGCTCATTATGACGAAAACAAATATATTTTTTTCATATTTTTAAAACAAATTAATTAAAAGAAATTAACAAAAAAAAATGTACCCAGTCCCCCCCCCTTACCCCGAAACCATAAGCTGGAAAATTTTGAAAAAAATGGAGGTATAGCTTCTCACCTGAACTTTACTGGAAAATTAAGGAGAAACCCGTAATATTAATTTTGGGGGGGGGGCAAATTATAGAATTAAATGGAAAATTAAAATTAAAATTGTTTCTAACCCATCATGTTATTCATCAAATGAAAGGGCTCATTATGACGAAAACAAATATATTTTTTTCATGATTTAAAATAAATTAATTAAAAGATATTAACAAAAATATAAAAAAATTTACACATCCCCCCCCTATCTCCGAAACCATAAGCTGGAAAATTTTGAAAAAAATGGGGGTATAGCCCCTCATCTGAACTTTACTGGAAAAATAAGGATATACCCCTAATATTTTTTTGGGGTGCAAATTATAGAATTAAATGGAAAATATAAAATTAAAATTGTTTCTAACCCAGCATGTTATATATCAAATAAAAGGGCTCATGATGAAGAAAAAAATATATTTTTTCCATATTTATAAAATAAATTAATTAAAAGATATTAACAAAAATATAAAAAAATTTACACATCCCCTCCTTATCTCCGAAACCATAAGCTGAAAAATTTTGAAATACTGGAAGTATAGCCCCTCACCTGAACTTTACTGGAAAGATAAGAAGAAACCCCTAATATTCATTTTGAGGGGCAAATTATAGAATTAAATGGAAAATAAAAAATTATAATTGTTTCTAACGGGTCATGTAATATATCAAATCCCAGGGCTCATATGGCGAATAGGTAAAAATATATTTTTTTAATTTTTTTAAAACTAATATTTTAAAATATATTAAAAAAATATTTTAAAAAAATTACCCATTCTCCCCGTTATTCCCCAAACTCTAAGACCTAATTTTTTTTTGTTTTTAGGAAAAATATGAAAAAAAATACCTAAGTATATTATTTGGTCTCCAAATAATAGAATTAAATGGAAAATAAACTACTAGAAAACACCAATAGAAATTTTAAGGACAAATTATACAATTAAATGGAAAATAAAGATTCAATTTTTAAACGCATCATGTAATATATCAGATAAAAGGCTCATTATGTGAACTACAAATATATCATATTTTTAAATCATTTGTATAAAAGATATTAAAAATATTAAACATTGACTTAGTTCCCACTTTAGAAACTACACTATTTAAAATTTGAAAAATATATTTTATTTAAATAATTTGAATAACAGATTTAATAATTTATAATTTAAACTTTGACCTATTTTGCCGTTTTTCTTCCAATCTACACAGCCTCAAAACTCAGACAGTAGATTATAAAAGGCATTTCTGAAAGTTTATTAGTAAAATGAAACTCTAATGTTACTTTTTGGGAGCCAAATTAGAAAATTAAATACATATGTATTGTGATAAAAATCAAGCGAGTCGTAAAGCAGATAAAATAAAAAGTCTATGTGTGGAAAATGAAAGTGTATATTTTCTATAAATTTAAAACGCTTCCTTTAAAAGATATAAGGGTAAATATAAGGAAATGCACTCACTCCCTGCTTGTCTGAAACTGGAATATTCGAATCTTGAAGGTGGTACGGAACCCTAAGTATGCGAGTCCAAC
This sequence comes from Octodonta nipae, assembly GCA_034190945.1. Taxonomy (NCBI): domain Eukaryota; kingdom Metazoa; phylum Arthropoda; class Insecta; order Coleoptera; family Chrysomelidae; genus Octodonta; species Octodonta nipae. The sequence goes on from CM067222.1 coordinate 830,720, forward strand.
TCGCACTTGACCAAATTATTTTATCATGATCATCCTGTTCTGGACATTTGCACAAAGTATCTTATACATCCCTACACGATATCGCTTTCAAATCTTTGAAACGCCTTTTTTTCTAAATTAACTTGAAAATAATATTCATTAGTTGGATCCATATAAAAACGTTTGACATCCGTTTTCAGGCTTCTTTCATTATCGACTCGTTGAAGAAATTAATCAAGAGATCTTAAATTAATTCCACTGCGCTTCCTGACTGGAAAAAGGAAAATAAAAATATCGACAAAACAATAAAAAATACGTAAATTTTGTTCACTTTGTCCCCGATGATCTCGAAATCGCCGAAAGTAATGAACATCTTGGTGAATGAGTTAGTCACATAAAGTACTCGTTGAGTCGTTAATCTCTTTTTATCTCGACTTATGTCATGACTTCCAGCCCGTTCTTTATGATAAATTACTAGAAATTATCCAAGAGTTATCTTCCGACTGTTCGTTTGAAATTAGAGCTGAATATGATTTGGCTGCAAAATATAAAAAAGTTAAAATGGTAATTAAAATTATAGAGCAATAAGAACTACTTAGAGATGTGATCTAAACTTAAGTAGTTTTACAAAGGAATATAAGTTCACAAATTAATTGTATATTCATTTTTGAAAAATTATACAAGGAAAAATTAGGATTTAATGGAAAAAAGTGAGAACCTTTGAAATTTTCTGAGGAATTAGACAACAACCAAAAAAGATGTGAAGATGTACTGAATAACAATGGAATAAGGTAGTAAGTGCTTTGCGAAGAACATTTTCTGAAAATTTTAATAACAGAAATAGATCATTAAATATACTAAGATCCAAAAAAAAACGAGAAATTTAATTTTGTTTTTTGGATCTACTATACTATATTGAACAGAATTGAACAATAAGATTATTTGATGTAAGAGATTGGAGAGGAGCAGATCAAATCAGTTATAGACCCAAATCATAAGAAAAATTCGGGAAAGCAAAGTCAAAATCGAATTTCTGAGTCACCAAAAGTTTACAACATAGTTAGTTTAAGGGACGAATCCACTAGCCTGCTATACCAACTACGTTTGGTTCAAGGTTCGAGGAAGGAGAAACTGGTACAGCATACGAAATGTATGAAACTCTAAAACACAAACTAAATGAGACAGCGTTATAAATCCAAAATAAAAAAGATAAGATTGAGAACATTTTGGAGGGTAGACAAACTAGTCTAATTAATAAAAGACAAATTTATTTATTTATTTATTTATTTATTTATACAATAGGTCATCTTACAGGTTGTCCCTAAGGGAAACCCTTAATAAAGATGACACACAGTGACAAATAGAAAATTACAAATAGGTGAACTCGAAATAATTAATTAACAACAAAGTTCCAAACTTAACAATATCTAAAGAGAAAAACATAAAAACTATTAAATTATATTGTGGATCATGTTTACATATCACTGTTTACGCCTGTATTATAAAACTCTTGTAACGATCTAGTTAAATTTTTCTTAAAATTATTAAAATTGGAGGAAAAGATATCTACGTTTAAATGACAAATTATATTATAAGCATTCATACTTCTTATTATCGGGGAGTTACCGTAGTAGTTGGTAGAATAGTAAGGAACGTAAAAAATCTGTTTGTGTCTTGTTCTAGGAAAACTGCAATTAATTGGTAAATTCTTCAGACACCATTCAGAACACAACATATTGTTAATAACTTTATAAATAAAACAAATATCGGCAAATTCTCTTCTGATAAACAGTGGCTGAAGGTTGTAGAATCTCAAGTTGTGACTATATTCTTGGTAATGCCGAAACCTAAAATACCTATAATTAAGTGCATTCACAAATTTTTTTTGTACATGTTCTAGGGATTTTATATACTTATCATACATAGGATTCCATGCCATACTGCAATATTCTAAAGAACATCTTACGTAAGAAATATACAACCTTATCACTGTACTATGGTCTTTAAAATCTTTTGTATTTCTTAGTATATAGCCCAGGAGCCTTAAGGCTTTTTGTACCATAAAGGAAATATGGTTATCAAAGCTTAACTTTTTGTCCATAATAACTCCTAAATCTTTAATTTGGGTCACTCGAGGAATAATATCATTATTGATGGTCATATCAACTAGTGGTGGATTAACTAATCTTGAAAATAGTATACAATTGCACTTCGTTACATTCAATATTAATCTGTGGATTTGACAGAAATTAAAAAAGCTATAAAGGTCGGCTTGCATTAATTGGTAATCATTAATTGTTGAGATTTTTCGATAGATTTTCATGTCATCAGCATATAAAAGTACATTACAAAAAGAAAAACATTCAACTACGTCTGAAATGAAAATACTAAATAATAAGGGACCCAAGTGGGACCCTTGTGGAACACCCGAATTAATAGGAGTGACTCTAGACTTTACATTGTTTAGAGCAACATACTGGGTTCTGTTGGAGATATATGAACAAATAAGATCCAGTACCATGCCATGCACACCGAAATTTATAAGTTTGGCGACCAGTGTCGGATGATGTACCTTGTCGAATGCTTTGGAAAAATCGGTGTACACAGCACATACTGACTGACCGTTTTCCATCCCATTATATATATACTGAATGAAAGGCACTAAATTAGTAGCTACTGATCTTTTCTTAAAAAATCCGTGCTGAAATATGGTAAGACGATCTTTAACCAGAAAGAATAGCTCTTGAGTCAGAATTTTTTCAAAAATTTTACCCGTTAAATTTAATAAAGATACTGGCCTATAGTTATTTACAATATTCTTAACACCAGACTTAAATATGGGGACAACTTGGGCCTTTTTCCACTTATCTGGAAAACAGCCGCTTGCCAGTGACTTGTTAAAGATAATCCACAAAGGCTCGATAAGCTCATTAGCACAGTTTTTAATAAAAACGGCTGGAATTCCGTCAGGGCCCGGACCCTTGTTAATATCTAAAGATTTAATTGCATTAGTAATCTGATTTCTAGAAATTGAAGTAATATCAAAATTTATATTGGAATTAATATGATGAATCAATGAGGGATTCTTGTTATCAACAAAAACTGAGCTGAAGTACTCAGAAAAAGCTGAACATATTTCTACAGATCCTGTGTATTCCCTATCCTTATAATTCATTATCAAGGGCAGTGCGCACTTTTTACGTTTATTAGACACATGCGACCAAAACTGTTTCGGAGATTTGTTAATGTTTTCCTCCAGTTGTGTAACATAATTTTTATAATCTTTGTTTATTGTTTTTTTAACTTCTTTTCTCAATTCAGAAAATCGTGTATAGTCATTAGCATCCTTATATGTTTTCCATCGTTTATGAAATTTGTTTTTCTTCTTCATTAATTGAATTAAATATGATGAAAACCATTTAGGATTACCATGTTTGTTAAAAACCTTAACCGGAACATGAGTTTCAATCGCGTTATCAAGAATATTATAAAAAACATCAACACAAACATTGATATCATCATGATCCAGTACTTCTCTCCACAAAATATCATCAAGATTACTTTTGATATTATCATAATTCGCCTTATAAAATAAGCGTTGTCTGTAGGGCTTACGCGTCAGTAATTTTTCAACAGATAATTGTAATATTATTTCTAAAGCCTTATGATGCAAATCCTCAGGGACAAACGGTGACAAAGATTCATGAACACTTATATCAAGATTATTTGATAAAACTAAGTCTAAAATTTTTCCGTGAGAATTTGCAATGTTATTGAATTGTTTTAATCCAACAAGATAAATAAAGTTTTTAAAATATTCACTTCGACCATCATGTCCTGAGGAAGGCGAAAAAGTATTCGGATTCTCATTATTAGTTTTCCAAGTTATATCAGAACAATTGTAATCACCAATAAAAAGAAAACATTGTTGTGGGTTGTTGTTTATAATATTTTCAACTTTCTCAAAGTGAGTTATAAAATCTTCGTTTGTACTATCTGGGGGAATATATACACAACAAATGAATAGTTTTTTACCTTCACTCAAGGATAATGATACCCATAAGTCTTCAATTTTTCCATTTGAATGCCACGAAGGTAAAGTCTTTGATACTATATTACTCTTAACCCCTATCAAAATGCCACCACCATCACTTTTACCACTATTAATTAAGTCACGGTCTCTTCTATACACTGTATATGTGGAGGGAATTAATTCGGAGTCCAAGATTTCTTCTTGTAACCATGTTTCTGTAGCACAGATAATGTCAAAATTACCAGAACATACCGACTGAAAAAAACTGTTTGTTTTAGTTCTTAATCCGCGAGTGTTCTGGTAGTAGAGATGAAATTCGTTGAACTTGAAAAAATGCTACACAATAATCTTAATACAAGAGTCTTAATATACTGTCACTAAGGCACTTCTGGATTTCCAATCTTCTGCAGTACATCAATGGAGGAAATCAAAAAGGATTTGGAGGATTCCGATTTTTTTATGTATATTTTGCAGTCCTTGACCCAGCAGTACTTGTAGTTATTAGATAAACTGAATTCCCTTGCTTGTTTGTACAGAATTTTATAAAAGGAGATAAATGCTCGTTAATGAATATTTTGCCAGTACTGAAAGCAGATTTAATCAATTTATCTTTGTTTGCACGAGCCGCTTCAATGAATTTCCTTTTCATGACTTGATTTTTAAATTTTATAATTATATTGCGGTTGATATTAGAATTGCCCTTGTTGTTAGGATGGGTTTTTACCCGATGACACTCGATTATATGGTTATCAGCCATTCTAAATTCGATGAGCTCTGAAATACTTTGAACAATGAGCTTTAAATCCTCATCTCTTTTCTCAGAGACTCCGCACAATTCAATATTACATAATCTGCCTTGTTGTTGTAAATTTTCTAACTCAGAACTCAGTTGTGAACATTGTTTTTTTAGGACATTTACTTCTTCTTTAAGCCCTGGAACAACGCTTACGGTTTGTTGAAAGTGATCCATACGTAATCCAAAGTCGTCGATTTTATTTCCATAAAATTTAAAGATTCAATAATTTCGGCATGTTTAATTTTGAAATCTTTCAATTCAGATATAATTAAATTAACTGCTGTTAATAACTGATCAATTTTAGAGTTGTCATCGTTGCAATCCATTCTGCATTTTTGACAAACCCAATTAACACCGGAATCCGGAGAGAACTCACAAAAACTACTAGGTAATTTCACACATTTTAAATGATAGTTTTTTGTGCATTTGTCACAAGAAACACCTGGATTCGTTCGGGTCGTAGAGTTACTACAAAAAGTACAAATGCCGGGCATCACAAAAAATGTCCGATGTAAATTTATGACTTTGGAAATCACTGTGACGGGAAATATTTTAATAAAAATTGTAATGAAAGCAGACCTTATATCTATATGCTGAGTTTCCCAGATGGCACATGAACACTTTAATTATGCACTTGTCAAATTTCGTCTCTAATTTATAAGTATTAACCACTTATTTACGGGATTAATTAGGAGTACTTCTAAAACACGACTTAACTCACTTCGCTTCACCCGTTGATAAATAGAAGTTATATCTCAAGTAGTTACCTACCAAAGATCAAAATGATTGAAAACAATACAGCAAATACGTGTACTTGGGTAAGAAGGGAACCAATAAGATCATATTAAGAACTTAAATAACCCCCAATTCAAAAACCTCTAAAACGTAAATAATACTTATATTTCAGACTTGTTAAGGTTGGAATTTATTATATTTGAGTGCCTGCTATACTTGAAGCACCTCTACCATGGACTCATTCAAATACACAAAAAATTCACCAAAATCGGTCCAGCTGTTTGGATGTTCAAAAAAATATATATTCCTGGAATTCAGTATAAGCGCCACCTACTCGATGCAATTGTGAATCTGAAACATCCGGAGACCTACCCGAACATACACAAAAAATCTCATAAAAATCGGTTAGAAGTTTAGACAGTTTACCTACGACCTGCGCCACCTGGTTGAATTACGAATCTAAACGATCTAGGCACTCACTAAATCATACATAATCAGTCCATTGGTTTAAAAACAGTAATTCTTAGTAAGACAGTCAAGTAGGAAAGGAGCTGATGATTTTCAAACGACCAAATAAATCTTTATAAATTATAGCTAAGAACCATCTTGTATATGTCAGATTCCAAAAACCATAAATCGCTTCAAAATCAGTCCATTTGTTTAATACTTACGATTCCACTGACAGACACATAGATTCACATATGCACAGATGCAGACCTAAAACTTCTAAGACCCAAGTTTTTACGTCGGAGGTTAGAAACATAAGAACAAAGCATGGAATAGCAAATAAGAGCAAATAAGTTCAAAGGTAGGAGCATCTAAGTCCAGACAAACTTGGAAAACAATAAATAAGTTAAGAAAAAATTCGAGCGAATTAAGAAAAATAACCTATTGAATGACGAGAATAGAGAAAAGAAGAACTCACTATAGACGAGATGCGTTACAAATACTGGAAAATTATAGAGCACCAGGACCAGGTGATCTGATTTTTGAGCTATTCAAACATACAAAAATAGAAGCATTGGAAGTAATATATTTGGAAAAAATGAAAAAACTGTACCTCATAACTTGAGAATCTCCCACATAAATTCAATATATGAAAATTGACAGAAATTGAGAAGGGAACTATAGAGGTTAATCATAACTTAATCCACTGGAAGATTGTATGGAGGAATCCTTTAAGCCAAAATGGGGCAAGAGATTTAGCGAATAAAGGAAGAGATTGATTTTTGGCCAGGAATATCCCGCACAGATAGTATATTTACCCTTAGACATTCAGTAGAAAAGAACAAGACAAAAGATAGAGAATTCCATATAACATTCATAGACCAATGAAAGGCATTTGATTCATTACCAACTTAAAAATTATAAGGTATACTACACGAAGACGACATTAATAAAATCTATATAAACGCAATAAAAACCCTTTACAGACAAGAAAAAAATGTTTGCGTCCTGCGATGCAGGGTTGTTGCTTCACCCTTACCCCATTTAAAATGTATTTAGGAGCAGCTTTGATACGTCTGGAAAATAGCCGCCTGTATACAAAACTATTTGCATACAACCAAGTAGTAATTGCTGAAGACCAAGAAGATATCCAACGTATACTTACCAAACTCATAGAAGAAATACAAAAAAAAACACAGTATATAGGTAATGCAGGAGACATGATATTTAACTCTATTTGACCACATTAGAAATGAGAGAATCAGACAAACAATGCTGGCCACACATACTAATATAAACACAGTAATTGAAAAATTACTGAATTGGTTTGCTCACCTGCGCGTGAGTGAGGAAAGAATACCACGAAAGAAGTAGATACAAGGAGATGCAGAAATGGATTACTGGAGGGAGACTGGAATTATGAACAAAGAAGTATCATAAAAATATATTTTTTACTTTTGAATTTCCCATAATTTTAATGTTTACATCAATTCGGTCGTTTGATTTGTAGAATAAACTTTCAAAGGTAAAAGTAGTTAGTTGATGATCAAGCTTATTAATCTTAGATTGATTTATTTAAACAACTCAGAAACGGCCTTATATTATCTAGTGGCGTATTCAAGTTTCATATGCCATTTCTGTTAGTTCGTTGTTCTTCTGCTCATTTTTCTGGCAATACAAAACGAAACGTATTGCTTCTAAGAATGCGTGATTACCATGCTTTGCGCTATCCAGCTGCAGGTTAAACCACTTTGTCGCATATTTAGTTTGTGCGTACTAACATCTAAATATTTTATATAATTCTCATAAACTTCATATATAGCTGTTTTGCCATATTGTCGTTCGCTATGAGAGTACTTATTAGTCAATAGTAGATCATCCTGTAATACTTGTTTGCATAGGTTAAGTAAGATGACATCTGCTGTGAATGCAATGACAGGCTAGTCTATTTACGAGTATAATACTATTTGGCAATATATCAAAATTCTTATGCAGAATGGCTACATAAATACTAATTATAATAGAAATTCGAATCCCTAAACAGTAAGTCAACAATTTTCAAATTATAATAAATAACTCAGTCAATAGACATAATTTAAGGGAAAACTGCTTAAGTAATAATTTGGATCTAGAATTGACAAGATTTAACAGCAAATTCGTAGAAGTGAATTATTTAACTAATTTCCCGCTTAAGTCCAATTAAACTTAACTACATAAAAGTTTAAATTGTTAATGATTAATGTGTCAGTTTTGTTACAATGAAGTTATTAGTTTTTGTTTTCTTCATTTTCATTGTTTTCACTGAGGATAATTAAACACTCGTTTGAACGTTTTATGTTTTATTTTAGAATTTCACATTTCGATCCCTGTCTTTTTTTTTTGAGAAATAACACCACATTAGGAAAAAAATGCTTCATATTCAAAAAATCCAAATGATTCAAAGGCTTATTCGGACTTTGTCGTAAATATGCCACAAAACAGGTTTAGAAAACAAGTACGTCCCCTCCGTTATTTTCATAAGTAAAATATCAAGAAAATAATTTTTTTATCATTGTTTATACAATTTACTTCTATCAAAGTTGCTGTTAAAATGTCCACAAATGCTTCCAATACTCAGCTATGAGTTTTAAATTTATTTTTAAAAACAACATGGCGTTACCTTTCTTTTTGTGTTTGTTTTATACATTTTCCCCAAGGTAGTGTATTGACTTCATGAAAAAATAATTTGGTGGTCATATAGACCTAATCAAAACAAGTAACTCACTGGATGACTATGTAACGGTTGTAATAATGTTTTTGCCGTGAAAATTAGTTTTTAATGAGTTTACTCTGTAAATACTCTTAATACATCAACAACCATATGGGGTCCTACAAAACCCTATGCATTTTTAGAGTTAATATATATAATGTTCTAGTACTGATATATACAGGGCTTTCATTTTAAAACTAGCCACCTACTACAATTTTTAGAATATCTTTAAAACAAAAAGACCAAAAAATCGTTAATTTATATTTAGGGCGGACACGTCACCCTGCAGTTTCCACTCTAAGCGAAGGTGAATATCAGTGATACCTCTTTTTAAAGGTATCTTTTTTGTCAACCTTTTGACACATTATTTTTTAAAATCAGATTATTTGTCACAGAGTAATGATGTAGAAATCGTAAAAAATTAATTTTTAGAAAATAATTGCCAAATTACACAAAAATTAGTTTCGGGTGATTTTCAGGGTCTCTGATGACAAATATAAGGTCACATTTGCCAAATCAAAATGGCGGATCCAAGATGGCGAATGAAAATTTAAATCATTAGCTGTTTTGCACTAAACTTTTTATTAGAGGGTTTTTATGTTCGCTATCACGAATTTGATAGACATAAAACAAGATGGGGGATTCAATATGGACGATGCAAGTAACCTAGGAGACGAAAATTTTCTCTGCCATCTGAATTTTGTAAATTCCTGACTCACGATCAAAGACCCCAAAAACCCCTATATACCAATTTTGGCGAACATTGGTTGAGATTTAGAATTTTCGTCGGCCATTTTGGATCCGCCATATTGAATTTTGCAAATCTGATCAGAGACCCTAAAAACCACACTAAACCAATTTTGCTGTAATTGGCAATTATTTTCAAAAATTTAATATTTTACGGTTTCTAGGTTAAAAACCTTTAAAGGTTGGCAAAAAAGAAACCTTTAAAAAGAGATATATGATAATCACCCCGCTTAGGGGTTTAAAGATATTATAAAGTTATTTTGGGTAGCTAGTTTTGAAATGAAAGCCCTGTATAGAAAAAAGTTAGAAAATTAAATTTTTTTAACCTACAAATGAAATACAGATATGTGTAGCGTTAATAACAGACAATCCTCGGTTCACATTCATCTATGAGCTTTATATAACTTTTACAAGAAAAAGAAATGATATCGACTGGTCTGTCAGGCTTTCTGGGACTCTCGTAACAGATACATTCTTGTCTAAGTGTTTATTGTGAAATAACACCACACTTTAAAGGAAATTGCTGTATATTCCAAACGTTTCGGGGTCTAGATCAGAGTCAAAAATCAAATAATCAACATTGTCAAATGTTTAAATTTACATATTGGAATTGTACCTTTTAATGCGTAGTTTCTTAGCCATTGACAACGGGGTCTGATCTAGACCCCGAAACGTTTGTAATATACAGCAATTTCCTTTAAAGTGTGGTGTTATTTCCCAATAAACACTTAGACATTGAAAAAGATGCCACAAGTATCCTTCAGAAAACAAAAAAAACAGATACATTCTTCTGTTGCACTGGAATCTACATTTGCTAACTGCTTGTTTGGTTGCTGATGTTACAGTATCTGAGAGCTCGACATACTATTTGTGATTTTTATATTTTGATCTTAAATCCATATTTGTTCAAGTATGATTACATCCTAAATATAGCAAGCAAGATTGTCTTTGTGAACAAATAAATAGAATATGTTCAGTGTTGATTTTTCACTTAACACAACAAATATGCGTTTACACTACAATTATCTATTGTTCATAATTACCCTATAAGACTAACGTTGTGTCCCACTGCTACAAATATATTTCTTAAAGTTCACTAATTTATCCAATATATGATTTGTTTTTTTTTTTTGAACAAACTAGATCATTATCCTGTTTGTTGGTAAGGACATGTATTAAGTTATTTTTCTTAGGCTTGTAAAGCAGCAGCTTTAAACTTTAACCAAATGCCAACATTAAAGATTCTTGCAATTTCTGGAGTACACTTTTAACTATGTTGCCTGTGGTGTCTCGGATATTTTGTTTGGCTACACGCTAGCGTTGGTTTAGAAACTGACTTTTTTTAATTGGCTTGTCGTTAGCGCAGCGATTGCCAAAGTTTTGTTTGTAAACTGAACTGCTTGCATTTTATGTATTGCCTCGATGGACATTTTCCTTTGATGCTTAGTGATTGCTGATCCACTGTAATGGAAAAGCTGTGAAACCTTTGGTGTGTCAAAATGTAAAAACACAGTTTTGCACCCTGACACCAAACATTTATTTTAAACACTCAACGCCGTTTCAACAACTCTGAGTTGTCGTCTTCAAGGAGTAAACCTAAACTAAATCGAAATTACAATTTTCTCTAATTTATACCTATCTACTACTAAACTATTACTTAAGTAATTAGTACAAGGGGTAAATCCTAAGTACCTGAATTCTAAATACCAGATTAATTAAGGATAATCCTTAATTACCTATCTACTTTTAGGCTACATTATTAAGTAATGACATTTTTCATACATATTTTATGGATTCTTAGAAAGTAAACTATACAATGAACTGTGTGAACAAGGACCCTTATCTGAATTCATTAGTTTATTATTTTTATAAATCATTATGCTTTCGTAAGAGTCCTGTTCCATATAATTATTTACTTGTTTAACTAATTTTAAAGAAGATAAATCTACAGAGTGGTTGTGTTCTAAAACATGATGTGCAACACTAGATTTACCCGCTCTTCCGTATTTCACATGGGCAATATGCTCTTTGAAACGAGTACTGATAGTTCTGTGTGTCTGTCCATAATACTTTAAATCACAATCATTACATTTGATTTCATAAATACAGGACTTCTCGAAATCAGCAAGTTCATCTTTAGGATTGCCCAACAATTTCTGTAGTGTTGTTGTTGTTCTATACACCGCCTTCATACCAAGTTCTTTAAAAACTTTCTTAAAGTCCCTAGTATAACGACGGTACGGAACCGAGACAAACTTTTGTTCTTGTGACTCATTTCGAAAAGTTGACACTTCTTTCATTCGTAACCGAAGCCGTTTCTTCCTAATTAATTTATGTATAATATCTGTTGGATAACCATTACATGTAGATATTTCTCTAATAGTTTTCTTTTTTCAAACCTCTCTATATTGAGAGGGAATGTCAACAACCGATGTACAAGGAAATTAATCCCCACCATTTTATGTTGTTGACAGTGAATGATGTGCTAGTATCCTTCCTATATACATCAAACTCTAACATATCACTATCATTTTTTAAAACTAATACATCTAAAAATGGTAGAGTACCCTTTTGTTTCTGTTCATATGTAAATTTAATAGAAGCAAACCTATTGTTAAGATACATAACAAAATCATTAACATTGAGCTCATTAGTATTAAATATAGCAAATATGTCATCCACGTTCCGTATCCATACCCTAGGAAAATACTGGGACTCATTTTTTGCTTCAACTTCGAACCTGCCCATGAACAAGTTGGCAAGGAACGGTGACAAGGGGTTTCCCATTGCAGTTCCTTCCTTCTGCTCGTAAAAGCAACCTCCAAACAGAAAACAATTTTGGCTCATACATAATTTTGTGAGGAAAAATAATTCATTAATTTCTGCCTCATAAAAAGAGTTTTCACGCAGTAAGTTTGGTGCAAAACTGTGTTTTTACAGATCCACTGTAAGCTGATCAAAATATTTTAATGGTGCAATTAATCTTAATATCAAATTGCACAACGTTTATATATATTCTCAAACATCTTTCTTGACATAGGGTCAGTGTAGAAGAATATAACCACATTACTTTGGCGGACCTATTTCTGGCTCAGTAGCTCCTAGCTTCACAAATATTCCGATAATTTGTCTAGTTCCTTATTTTCTAGTACTTTCACTATTGATTACTAATTCCTACTGTATATTGGATTGACACATAAACTTCAAATTTTTATGTAGTCGGCATCAAATCCTCCCCTTTATTAGTTGTTAAATTGTGTTTCGTCTTAAACATAGTCTTCAACATAATGTCTTAGCCAGTCTCATTTCGGCCTTGAACACTCTTAAAATCGATTCAACAGAATCTCAATGTAAATTGTAATCGTCATTTTTTAGAACTCTTGATATTGTACAGAATTTATCTTTCTGGGAGAATTTACTTCTTATGCGAATTAAAGCAACATGTATTTCTAACCAAAATAACAATTTTTTCCAACCTATGGCAAGGATATTTCTCGCCACAATGAAGCGCATAGCAAATACCTAAACATATATTTCTCTAAAGTCCAACTAACCAAACAGCACCTGATTATTAGGCCTGGGGTCTGAGAGAGCTCACAAATCGTGGTTTTAAAGTTAATTAATTTCCGTATTTTGATTCCAGTTTAGTAAGAAACATTGTTCTAACTTCCCAAAATTCCGCTAAGAAATAAGGAAGATGAACAGGCGTGGGGTTATAAGGTACCGAAGGATAAACCTATTATCATAACTTGTCCCAATTGTACAAATGTGGCAGAAACTAAAGTCACGTATGTGCTCAAGAAAAGGGAAGCAATACCAGCAGCCCTATTGATGGCACCTTTGTGCCTGTTTTGGATACCACTTACCATGATGGAGTTCAAAATAGCAATACACCACTGCGGTGTGTGCGGTGCCTATATCGGACAAAGTAATTGATGAAAACAAATTCGAAAAATAAATTCAGATTACAAAAATGTTCGATTTTTATTTCCTCTAAATAGGCGATTAAGTTGCTCGAAGTTTTCTAGACGAAATTTGGATAGCTATGAATCTTTTATAGTCACCAGGTAAATGATAGGGAACTTAGGGAATTCGTTCTTAGCCGAAAAGTGAAAATTCACTTGTTAGCTTTAATGCCTTACGTGGACTAATCAGTGTAGAGTTTGCTGATGAGTGTCGATGACACCTTAAGGAGTGATCCACACAAGTTTCTTATTTGAATACTGCCATCATCATCATCACCATCACCCAGGATTTGAACTCCTCTACGGGACATATGCTTTCCTCACTGATTGTCAGTTCATTTTATTTTGAGTAAGCTGAAACCACTTATTTGTTACTTGTTTGTCGTTGGTCCACCTGGAACTAAGTACGTATTCCTCTATTACGCTTATTGACTCTTGGACGCCGTTCAAATAGTATCTTTCTACTTCTGTTAATGTTTATTCTGGCTATGGGACCTTCTCAGTTCCATTTGAGTTGATATATCCACTCCAAAACACCAGTTATTCATATGCTCTTCTTTTATTTGAACCCTTACCTTTCAATATTAGTACTGACTTCTTTACCCTGAGTTGTGCAATTTTTAATTTACGAGCTCTTCCAGATTTTAAAATTAGCGTTTCTACACCGTAGGAAAAATAACTGGCGATTCCTTGTACTTCTCAAGCATATTTGGAGGCTACTGTTGAATATATCATAGAGTTTACCCAACTCTGCCAAGACGGAATATATTCATCCTGTTAATGCGCTTGTTTAATTGTATTTAGAGATTCTAATCTGCTGTCCTAAGCAATCAAATTTCTTCCGAAATTCGGGAACTTTGTTATAAATAGTGATGCTCTATCATTGGGTACTCTGTTAGTCATGATACTTGTTTTTAAAAAATTCATATTCAAGGCGACGCTGGAACAGTCTCCAGTTCTTCTAGTATGAAATTTGCTTTATCAATGCGATCTGATACCAGCACAATTTCTTCAATAAAACAGGTGGGTAAGCTGTCCATCTATAGTTCTATTTCTAACTTTTAAAGCCAATTTCTTTAATGTGAATGGAATGAAATTTTCAGGTATGCCTCCTGTAGTCTCCCAAACCTTAACTTTGAAGACAGGCTAATGAGGAAATTCTCTAAACATCCGTTTTTTTTTAAATTTCTCTCAAAATAGATTGCTTGCCCTGGATCAGAGTAATGTTATAACTGTATATGGTGCTCGCATTTATTAGTTGCCAGTAATGGGTGAAGACAAAACTTCATATACAGGACTTTCATTTCAAAACCAGCAACACAAAATAACTTTTGAAATACCTTTTAAAAACACGTTAATTTAAATTCACCGGGGGCACGTTTTACACGTATCGGTCACCCTGCAGTTTCACCCCCTAAGTGGTGGTGAATATCACTTCTACAAGTATAACTACAAAGCGGTATTATGTGATACCTCTTTTTAAAGGTCTCTTAAATCTTTTGATACATCATTTTTTTAAATCTGATTATTTTTTACAGAGTAATGCCATTTGAAACTTTGAAATTAAAATTATTATTATTTACATTGTATTTACATTATTACTATTGTATTAGCGTTAGAATTACCTTGTATTTAAATTAGATCTTCTAAATATCGCCATTGTTGGTAAGACAATGGTTAAGTCGCAGCTCGAACTCCTGCCGCACTTTTCGAAGCGTTTCTGGTATAATCCGCTCACACACCTCTAATAATCTGCGTCTAAGTTCAGGAATATTTCGTTTTATACACCACAGTTCTTATGTTTTATGTCTCCATAAAAAAAGTCAAGGGGCCTTGGGTCGGGTGATCTTACTGGCCTTTCTTTAGCTACTTCTTTTCTAATACCTTGTCTGGAAATGTCTCATTAAACCAATTTCGTACAGGCAAAGTATAATGTGGAGGTGCTCCGTCCTGTTAAAAATTAAGTTTTTCTTCCTCTAGCAACAAAGTTCTATCTTGATCTGTTTGGTTTTGTCACAGACCTATAAATTCAAGAGACCGAAAGCTTCATTCATAGATCCGATACAAAATCGATCCAACATTAAATGTAAATAAATCATGAGTGGGAAAAAGACAGAGCATCATGAGTTGCTCCGCGGCAACAATGTCCGGCTTGAGACCTGTTGTCGTATAATATCCAGTAGCGTAACGTAGAAATAAATAAATAAATGTAATCCAACATCTATTACATATTTTAAATTCAATATTACAAAATCTTTTTGTAAAATTTTAATGTAATACAACAATTATGGTGATAAAATAAGTATAACTCATCAAACTTTGAAATTTCTAAATATTTATTTGCAATTGGGAACTTAATTATTTTTGAAAACTCCATATTGAGTGGTAAAGGCGTCAATTGTAATTAAGGACACATTATGGATTTAAGGACAGATTCTCGAAATTCAAAATCTAGAATCCAATATGGCGGACTGCTAATCAAACTCAATGAATCTACCTAAAAACTTGTACATAGGGATTTTCGGTGTTGCTGATTATAGATTTGAGGAACGATTTTCGAAATTCAAAATGAAAAATCCAATATGGCGTATAAGTCGAACTAAATGAATTTGCGTAAAAAATTGTAAATAGGGGTTTTTGATATCGATGATGAGGGTATGAATACAGATTTTCGAAATTCAATATATATATATATATATATAAAATAAAATATTTTATTAATATAGCATGTCATGAAATTTAACAGCAAGCTTCGAGCCCTATTTTAAGTATTAACTTAAATTATAAATAATGGAAATCCGGTAATCAGTACTTTTTTATTGGATATTTTGTCCTCTTTAAGTACCTTTTTTAAATATTTTAATCATTAATAGTTTTATGAGTTATTGGTGAAGAATTGTATACTTTTTTGTAACTCGTTTTTTTTAATATGCGGAAAAACGGTGTAAATAGATTTTTCTAGGTGTTATTCTGGATCCAGAGAGTTGTCGCTTATTTTTAAAAGCTTTATATCTATTTTTTACTATCTGCAACTTGTAATCTTTAACAGCAAACTACCTGCAGAATGGAAAAATTGGTATGTGTAAAACAAAAAAATAGGCACAATTTCTTGGTGAATTTACTGCCCAATTAATTCCTCTATAAAGTGCCAAATATAATAATATGAATATATATATATATATATATATATATATATATATATATATATATATATATATATTCCCTTGTCATTTATTATGATATTTGTTTAGAAAACCTTATTTCTGGCATTACATTTGGGTATAACAATATATATTTAGGAAAATGTGAGAAGAGCAAATTGATGTTTAAATCTAAACTGTTCTCAAGGTACACTGTTTAGCATACATTGGTGCAAATGATCTATGAAATGTTTCACAATTAAATATCTGAGTACAGTAAAAACAGATTTTTTTATAAAACATTCAACTACTGCTTACCTTATACGTCCAGGTATCAACCGATTCTTATTAAATTTAATAACAAAATTACCCATATTAGTTAGACCATTATTAATTGATATTTTATTAGTATTGTTAATGAAACGTTGGGACAAATCTCTCAAAGTATATTAAGTTATTTTCTACTACAAAACCTGTATAAATTTTAATGAATGTAAAAATTTTACTATATGATTTTTTCTATTGATCCTCTAAAAATAGGGCTTTTGTATAAAAAAGTAGCAAATCTCTATCTGCTTTTCTATAAATAATATTATAATCATTGTTAAAAAGATATGGACTGTCAATTTTTAATAAATATACTTGTGAATAAAGCTTAAACAGTACGCCACTGAGACATAAACAAAGTATACATAATCACTTACCGATGAAAAGATAAATTCGGAAACAAGTTATCTACTTTTCCACAAACTACACAACCAAGCACCATGATTAAGCAATAAATAAATGTTTTTTTTTACAAAAATCTTCAAAATATCACCAAAAATGTACTTAACCTCAACCAAACACAGTTTCTTGCCGGCAACACGGTAAGAAATAATTTCATTCATAAATCCATACTGGTCGTTATCCCATCGTAAAAGTAGTAAAAGCATTGCCAATGTAGCCATTTTATGTATTATAACTACAATATGAGAATAATTTGAGATATTTCTGTAGTAAATATGCCAGCGCCACATTAAGCGTCTTATATAATTAAGTAAATTATGGTTTATATTTTCTGTTGCATGTTATATATTGTGTGTAAATGAGTAAAATATTTTAGTTTCTATATTCCTGTCAATTAGCTGATTTTTGTGGAATCTGGCAACAGTGTATCGAGAATAAAAAGAGATAATTTGAATGTTGGAGCGCATAAAAATGTAAACAATTGGGTCTATTTAATTCTTAGGTCTGTGGGTTTTGTCAAGATTCGGTTAAAAGGGGATTTGTCACACGTTTATTTTCTAAGAATATTGGTTGTGCTGTTCCTGAAAACTTGGGGATTGGTATTGTCCCAGGATCTACAATTATGTTTATTGACAAATCCATTAAAAAAATCTACTTCGTCTGAAAAACAAATATTTTTTATAAAATTAGAGTCTTCATTTGCCCTTTTAGTCATTAACTCGCAGAATTCTAACCTTCTGTCATAATCATCCTTAGCAAGCTGGTGTAATAGCTGTATTTTGCAAGGAAATAATTTATTTTGGAGTAACGTTTTATGCACAAAGCCGACTGAAATATTTGTCACTTTTGGTATTGATGTTTTCGAGGATCCAGTGCACAATGATCTAAAGTCTCAACCTGTGCAGCTTCAGTTAAAACTCTACGATTCTTGACAATTTTATTGCATATACTCCCAGTTTCTTGAAATTTATGATCTAAATCCAAGACATTCTGATGGCCAATATTTTTATACTGATGTCTCTGATGAAAGACATGAGCAATTCTGCGTGCACAGCGTTATTCTTCCCCATAAATAAATATTATTTCAATTCTTTCGTTTATAGAATAAACGATTGTCGAAAGTTCATTGTCAGTATAAACGAAACCACTACTTACAAATAATTAATTGTTTACGATTTCTAAGTCATTACTCTGACAGAAATAATCTGATTTTAAAGAATGATGTGTCAAAGGATTGGCAAAAAGGGACCTTTAGTACATGATACCTCTTCGTATTTAAACTTGAAGAAGTGATATTAAACCCCCGCTTAGGGATTCAAACTGCATGGTGACCGATACGTGGAAAATGTGCCCCCGCCCCCGTAAATGAGGAGCTCCAAATCAAAACGCAGTATTCGACTAAAATTCCTGCAGATGTCTATGTGCTTAAATTATTTTGTGGCGGTTGCTCTGGGCAGAACATAATATAATAATCTATCTTTACAATATTGGTTATTTAAAAATGTTCCTCCCAAAATCAAAACAGTACTTGTGATTTTTCCTGTAAGGGGGTATTCGTCTCTACGTTTTCTTAATATTTTCATTTTATTGAATACTGCGTTTTGATTTGGAGCTCCTCAAATATAAATTAACTTTTCTTGTCTTTTTCATTTAAACATATTCAAAGCTTATTTTGGGTGGCTAGTTTTGAAATGAAAGTCCTGTATTTATTATATTTAAGAATTAAGCTATATATCCCGTTTTTACCTTGATGAAGCACTTACTACATTTTATTGGTTTTTATTATATTTTCCGTCCTAAGTTGATGTAGTTACTTGAAAAGTACACATGGGACAATAAATTCAATTGCGACCAAACGCTTGGGTCCACTTTTTATATCATTCTGTCCTAGTTACTGCCAAACATCTTGATTCTACTGTTACTTTCGCTTTCCGGACAACCGTATAGTGTCTCTTGAATACAATTTATGTGTACAACCTTCACTCACTGCCGGATGCCTGTTTTTTTCTCATAGTGATGGAAGCACTGGTCAATTTGCAGCCCCTTTATGGTTTTCTTTTACAACGCTCATTATATTGCGGACGGGAAAGGGATTGCCAAAGGATAGGTTGGTGTCATAAAGCGGTATGGGGGATGAGGTCTTTTTTTGCCAGAATGTAAAGCAACATTTTATCTTGATTGCTCATATGAAACAGATATAAAGTTAATTAAAAAAGTTACGGAAATATTATGTAATCAGGATTATTTATAAAAAAATCCGTATTGAAGCAGCAATTTACTTAATTACTTAATTTTTACAAAAATATACGAATGCTGGATTAAAATCAATAAGATTCGCAAGGGTAGTAGGGCTAAAATCTTATTTATAAACGAAACACTATTTTACTATACAAAAAATAAAATAAAATAAAAATTGTTTATTATTTTTAAGCAAATGTTGTCTTTTTTGATAAGGCAGTTGTTTTGCTTACAAAATATGGCTGTCCCGTAGCATGAGTCTCATCTTATACAGGGCTATCTCTCGTACTTTTTCACCGATGGCGCTGTAGTTGAATATCGTTGTCAAAGAGGTAGGTTAGGAACTGTCTTAGGATTCTAATTGTACTTTAGTGTTTAATAAA
Organism: Octodonta nipae; assembly: GCA_034190945.1. Taxonomy (NCBI): domain Eukaryota; kingdom Metazoa; phylum Arthropoda; class Insecta; order Coleoptera; family Chrysomelidae; genus Octodonta; species Octodonta nipae. Next base: position 850,661 of record CM067222.1, read on the forward strand.
ATAAAGATTATTTTACATTGTGTCTTCAACAAGGAATAAAATCCTAACTACCCTGCGTTACTATCTGAAAAAATCCTTAAAATAAGTATATTAAAAATTGATGGACCTCATTTCGTTGGACTAGTAGTAACTATTAAAACAAACAAGGCTCTCTGTGCGGAAAAAATAAGCTAGATAATATTCGTTTTTAACCGACTTCCAAAAAGGAGGAGGTTATCAATTCGTCGCGTATTTTTTTTCGCTTTTTTTTGTATGTATGTTACCTGATTTCTTCTGCTGTGGTGAACCGTTTTGTATGAATATGGTCTTGTTTAATAGAGTATATATCCGGATTGGTGAAACTTTAAATTTTGGAAAAGAATTCTATTGGTAAAGTGATAAAATTTGTGAATGAACACATGTGTGCATGGAAATCGACCAATATCCCTAATATTTTAGTCGATTTTTCGATAACTCCTTATGGATGTATATAGTTTTTTAACGTTTAATCTGTTAAGGAAGATCCTTAGGTCATCTTATATACTTTTCTGCTACGTGCAACTTGCAGTTTTGCAGAAAATCGCCGAAAATTCCAAAATTCTTATCAAAAATTTCATCGAAATGACACAACGGACACCTCCTCTTAAATATTTTACTTCCAACGTAATAGTGCGGTAATTTTAGGCACTGGCACTGTACATCTCAAGCATATAGGTTGTAAGGCATAGTATTTTCGGCTCTCTAAATCACTGAGTACCAAGCTCGTTTTGTTTGTATACCAGGCAAATACTATTTAATTGCAAATTTTTCCATTTTGCTTTTGGTTGTCACATTCTCTCGGCCCAATAGAAAATTCAGTGACAACACATGTCAAACTTTAAACTGCTTTATAGACAGGGTGTTTAGTTATAGCAAACAAAATCACAAAGTAAAGTGATAGAAGGAGCTGCATTTATATGAAGATTGAAATATAGGACGGACTAGAATGATAGTGGTCCGTAGGCAACTGTATAAACAGGATGGTTTGGTTGGAATATAGGGTGGACTGGACGTTTGGTGGTACAAAAATGTTGGAAAAAATTTGAAATCAAAATTATATAGGGTGATTAAAAAACTGTTATATGATGTGGACATAAGCAAATCATATACAGGATGGTTGAAATATATAGTGGAGTTGAATTATATGTATAAAGTGTTATTAAAAAATTATTTTTTTATAGCCCCTAAGAAGTTGCATAAAGTCTGGAGAGGAATTAATTTTACACTGGGCGATAATATAAAATGTTAAAAATTAAATAATTTATGGGGTAGCCCACAAGGAGATATATACTATAGTTGAAATATAGGACGGATTTGACTCGGTAAATATGGGATGGATTCTACTCCGTGCAATAGTTTACAGATGGCAGCTAACAAATTTGTGCTTGTCCGTGGCCAGTCGTATGTACATGATGGTTGGTACATAGGACGGAGTGGATTTATCTATAGTTATACAGAGTTGTCAAAAAAAGTGGAAAAAAGGTTACATGGCGTGGTCCATAAGGCATAAGTATATTTTGGGTTTATTAAGTCAACGCGTACTAGTACATTTTGTTCGTAAACATTTACCTGTCAATTTAATTGAAAATGTATCATTGTGTAATGTTGAGGCTTTCGATGTTACCTGGTTCTGTCTATTAAGGTTATACATACAACATACAAAATAAAGAGTGAAAACAACCTGAGTTCAAAAAAACTAAAAAGTTGAAAATAAAACATAAAAAATATATAACCGACTTCCACCTATAACTAAAAAGCTAAAAATAATTATAACAAAATACAACTCTAGCAAATAAATAACACATTCAATGTTGTTAGGTACCTACCCAGGAAGTAAAAAATGTAAACATTAAAAGGTGCTCATTCTGTACAAATTAATTACCTACCAATCTAGTATATTTTTGAAGTCGGTGCCAAGCAACAATCAAGTTTGATGAAGTAGTAGAAAAGTACGCAATGAAGGATTTTAGATTTGCTTGGCACCGACTTCAAAAATATACTAGATTGGTAGGTAATTAATTTGTATAGAATGAGCACCTTTTAATGTTTACATTTTTTACTTCCTGAGTAGGTAACTAACAACATTGAATGTGTTATTTATTTGCTAAGGTTGTATTTTGTTATAATTATTTTTAGCTTTTTAGTTATAGGTTGAAGTCTGTTATATATTTTTTTAAAATGTTTTATTTGTTTCTCTTTTCAGGACACATTTACAAAATAATAAAATCTTTACCACTGCGTTACTACTACACTGCCTTACTACACAGTTGTATTGGTAACGCAGTTACTTTAGATGTGTTTTAAAATTATTAAATGTACTGTACTACGGTTAAATTAGTTCCTGTTTTGTAGAAAGAAGCTTCTAGCATAAATGGCTTTGACACCCGCGGAAAAGCAACGTCGTTATCGGCCTAAGTTAAAGCTTTATCCCGTAAAAAATAAGAACCGACCAGATCGCCAATAAGCAGCCCAACAAATTATGGTGATCATACCAGCTTCCACATCACATTCAAGAAACCGAAAAAGTAATGTAATAATTACAAAAAGAGATATTAAAAAATTAAAAAGTTAAACAAAGTGCAGTCTCATCAGTTTGAAGAGTCGCGGAAGCAAGTCCTGTTAAAAAGAGACGCTCCGAGAGGGCTCATAGATGTCATGACCCTTCCTCACCCCTGCCCAAATCGTACAAAACAATTTGATAAAGCTCTTGAGACAATTACAAAATTAATTTAAAAAGAGGTATTAAAACGAATTTTGAGAAATGCGTAACTCCTCTAAAATTATTGTCTGGGACCGCTCCTAGTCAAACCAAGAATGACTTGCTCCAATAACGTTTATTCCTCATCTGCCACTCCGACGACGAGTACCGTGGAAACTTTATAAAACAAACAGTTTCTAAGGTACAAGAAAAACAATTGATTCCAAAGGAAAATATCAGACGGTTTTCATGTTTTAGTTAGAATCAACATTCGTTTTTTTTTGGTCATTATTTTAGTAGAGTTATAATTTTGAATTTGACTTTGGACGTAGTGACTCGAACTATAAAAAATATTTCATGATGAATGGATTATGTTTGTCATTTAATTTTATGGGTGACTAACAGTACTACTATAGTTTAAAATTGCCATATTAAAGAGTTTAAATGTATAATTTTATAAATGAAGTTAAAATTTTAATCAAAGTTACGGTTGTTTAATATGGTGGTGTCATTAAAAACATGGCTGCAAATGTCAGTAAGTTATAGATTAAACTATTACAATGCTATATCAACAAAAGATCATTAACAAATATATTTTAAAATTTCCATAATTGTTCAACAAATTGCAGTTCAAGTTAGGCATTAAAAATTATTTTGACCCAGTATTTAAACTATCTGCCAAATTGATGTCCAGTTGTTTTAAATACCAATGAACTAATCTATTCATCACTACCATCTTTAACAACATTATTTTTTACTGTTATGAATGAAGAATAAAAATAACTAAATTATTGAAAATAATGAACTAGAATAAAACTCAACATAATAATATATACTTACATTGGGTATTTCAGAAATGTGGGCAGTCCAGCTTTTTCGTTAGAACACAAAACAAGAAAAGTTTCTATAAATTTTCTTCCAGCGGACTCCTTTGTGAAGATAAAGGTTTCCAAAAATACGCCCACGAATATTTTTTAAAGTAAATTTTAAGATAATATAATTATTTTGCAATGTATGGGCGACTAGATTAGAATTATGTGGTTAGTGTGAGTCAGTGCGCTAGAGATAGATGAAACGCAATTATTATTTTTTCTTATTTCTTGTATTTTATTTAATTTGTGGAAATAGGCTTACGTTTCATGTATAAGTCGACATGCATCTAATGCATTCAGTTTCTTTGGAAATTAAAAGGTTTTATGGGAAAATATTTGAAAGCATCTTATTTTTTAAGAAAAAACTTGTAAAAATTATTTTTTTAAACTGTAATAGCTTACTTTTAACTAGTTATAAAAGTAAAAAAATATATCGCCTCGAGGATGCTGAAGTATGTTAATATCCCCCAAGAATTGCGGGATTTTAATTGTCCACAATCATAGGGCTTTAAAATCATTAAATGGCAACAATTGCATCCCTATCAATTACGAAAGTCCATGCAATTACTATTGTAGACTGTCCCAGCAGGATGAACTTTTAGATTTGTTCTTACATAAAAACAATAAAAAGTTTCAACGGTTCAGTATTTTGAACTCTTGATCTACACATCATAAGCAACAACATACTATAGATTCAGCTAATTTCACTTAGAGCTATTTTCGATAAGTATACAATTTGTTGTTTGGTAAACAAAAAAAAAAATGCAAAAAATTACTACAATATTAATTACTCTCTTCGAGGTGTAATTCTTTTGTACGCAAGACAATATATATAATGTATATTGTTTCTGGTTAGGGTACCTTCATCAGTTGCGCTTCCCACAATTGAATGTTCTCTCAAACACTTCTTTATGTATTTGATACATTTCGTTAAATTTGAAGACGCGAGATGTCGGTTTTTACATCTCGAGTTTTCAAATACAATATTAATTGATGAAAAAAGTTTATAAGAAAACAACATTCACCTAACTTTAATAATTTTAAACATTTACTCCTTCCTATAGCATCTATGTTTTCTCAAAACAATATTAAATGTAAACATCGACTTCTAGATGTTGCGATTTCTTTGTCAGTGAGTAAACATGGGTGCTTATTATGTGTTATGCTCGGTGCTAAGCAATTATCTTTTGACAATCCTATTTTTATAACCATCAGGATACTTTGAGCCACTAGGTATTTGCCTGATATTGCAACAACGTAAGGATTTATATTTGCTTTCCACGTACTGAAAAAGTAAACTAGATAGTATAATATATGACAGTAATTAATTTCTATATAACTAGTATCAAATGTTTGTATAGTTATTAGTTATTGTGTAGGTATATAACGATTGTTAATGCGCAACTAGATCTTGACGTTGTTTAGTGCGTATATGTCTGCATAATTACTCACTGAATTGCATATTATGGATAATGATCAAAATTATCCATCAACGTATGCAAACGCAGTTCGGTTTCAAAAAGGCCGTTGGGACCAGAGAAGGGTTATTCTGCATACAGATTCTCTTTCAGAGATGAAGACATCTAATCTGTGAAATGTATGCATGCTTTATCGATTACAATTTGTACAACATGAAAGACTTATAAAATATATACAAGAAAAAATATTGATGATAAACACATACAAATTGTTACTAGATTTTATTGGAAATAAATATCGAAAGTATGCGTGGAAGGAGACCAGTGAAGTCGGATATAGACAGGTGAAGAAGATTTTTATTAAAGCACTGTATTGAACAAACGCAGACACCTTAGTTAATGGTATCCGCATTAACAACATAATATTGGCGGATGATATGCTAGTTTTCGCAGACAGCAAAAATCGCTTTTAATTTTATTTATTATCTGTAATAATACTATTTTTATAAAAGACGAAAATAGCACTTAAATAGTTTATTTCTAGACAACCGGAACTAACTAGAAAGACTAGAAGGTTAGCAGGCAACGTGGTATTGTCTGTATTTTGGGAAATGAACAGAATTTTGCTCATCAGCTTCCTACTGAATGACCAGAGGAACAATAGCGACTACTATATTGCACTAGTGGATAGATAAGATGACGTAATCAAGCAGAAAGTGTCACGGAAAGAAACACCTTTATTTCACTAAGACAGCCCACCATCTACAATTTGATAAAGAGTGTGGTGAAATTGAACGATTTACACTTGGATCTGCTTCTATACACTTATCTTCTACCTGTTAGTAGATCTTTAAAGGGATGCTCCACGGAAATTTTAGCTCTGATGATGTTATTTATTCATTTATTTAGCAATTTAGGGCAGCAAACAGGCCGTAGGCCCAATACAGCACCCAAAGCTTACCCTAGTATTATAAATAATTTTGTCACGTGCTAGTTGGACTCACATACTAAGGGTTCCTTACCACCTTCAAGATTCTAATATTCCAGTTTCAGGCAAGCAGGGAATGAGTGTATTTCTTTATATTTACCCTAATATCTTTTAAAGGAAGCGATTTAAACTTTTTATTTTATCTGCTTCAGGATTCGCTTGATTTTTATAAGAATACATATGTATTTAATGTTCTAATTTGGCCCCCAAAAATTAACATTAGAGTTTTATTTTACTAATAAACTTTCAGGAAAGCCTTCTATATTCTACTGTCTGAATTTTGAGGCTCTGTATATTGGAAAATAAATGGCAAAATAGGTCAAGTTTTAAATTATTTATTATTAAAATCTTTTATTCAAATTATTTAAAAATAAAATAAAATATATTTTTCAAAAGTTAAATAGTGTAGTTTCTAAAGTGAGAATTAAGTTGATGTTTAATGTTTTTGTTAATATCTTTTAAACAAATCATTACAAAATATGATATATTTGTAATTCACATAATGAGCCTTTTATCCTGACTTCCACTTCAGACGCCACGGATAGCAGACCAAGAAGAGAACGACCTAGCCGACGATCTCGGATACGAAGTCGTCGGGAAAGGTCCGAACCTGCAGCCACCCTTCGTGTTGGAAGAAGAGGAAAAGCGTTATGAAAATGCGAAGTGAAATTTTGGCGAAACGTCAGGCGACCGTTCCTTTACAGGGACAAAACTTTCAATGGATGAACACCCGGACCATCAAGAGAGAGGTTTCCGGGAATTCATCAGCATAGTTGATAACTTATCCCTGCCGGGATCGATGGTACAATGACCACGTTTCGGCAGAGTCACATCTGCCCTCTTCAGGTCGGTTCGCATAATTCTCGTAGTTAGTTATTCGAGTAACTAGAAGCGAAAGCAGAAGGCGATTTATCACCTTGTACAATGTTATTAAACTTTACTTAATAAAGACTCACTAACAGCATTAGTCATTCACCTTAAGTTATTCAGCAGGAAACTGTTTCTGGAAATTTGAACTTATCTCTAAGATTTGTCTTCAGCTAATGAGTAATTGATCCCTGCAACACAAATTTTGCAAGTTTCCGAATAATCAGAGCAGCTCAATAAACCAGTTACAGCATGGAATTTGTACAAATGATCACCACTAAACATTCATTTATCCCCATAATCTATGTATTCCCAATAAGGGTCGTCGTTTCGAATGGCAAGTAGTTGTTTTGATATTATTTGCTCAAGGCGATACAGCAAGTTTGTTGTATCGGATAGGAATTGAAATTCAACATCTTCAGGCGATTAAATCCAAACAATTGAACGAACTTCCGAACAACATATCGATGTTGTTTTTGGAATAATATTACCATGGAAATTGGCATAATTACATTATTCCGAAGGAAGAATGATTTTCCCGTCGTTCGTTGCTTTTAATAAAAATAATATTATTTTGTTTGTGTCAAATAAAATAGTACTGTTCAATATTGTTATAGTTTTATGTATTCTGCTCTTTATGATACAATTAATTACTGGTTATAGTCTCGTCAAGTGTTTCATACTTCTTGTTGCGTAGAAATAATGTGTTCTACGTTCCCAGTTACAGACCGTCAGTAGATGATAAGTTTTAGTCCACTATTTTCTCGCTGCTGTTATGAAGGGGGTTGAATACAATGAGGCGACTTTTGTGAAAGAATGACGTGTATAACATAGGAAAAACTTCGATTATTTGAGTAATCAATTAATCGATTATGCATATAACAGAATCGATCTATAATCGATTATTAACCCAATATTACTCGATTAAAATTTATTATGATTTATGAAGGTTGGTGCGTTCCCGCAATTTGTTTAGTGTATTGTGTTCAATTTGATTGAATTACTTTATTGATTTTTAAACTTCTGCACCTTTTCTAAAACATTACGTCGCGCTAATGCTAATTTAAGTGTTTTTTTTGCGTGTAAAATATAGACAGTATTAACATTCGTGTTTCGGCTCCCTTGCTATTAGGACGCTTGGCAGGTTCGTGTTGTGCTCCGAACTATTCGGACATTTTTTGATCCCGTCTGAAGAGACGACGCTTATTGTTGTTTTTTGCGTTACGATTTCGCGAGTTATTAGCTTCGTTCGTAACGACCGCTAAACCGCTATCATTTTGTTTCTTTTGTGTTTACAAAAGCGCATCATTTGTTGTTAGACCCGCATTTTTGCCCTATGCTCAATCAATTTAGAACATTACCACTGTCGCTATTTTTGTGTAACGTGTTGTCCAGACGAAGCTCTAAGAAACTGTTCTTGCTAGCCTCAGAAGAAAGAAGAACCAAGAAAACACCAGAACATCGACTTAAAGGTTAGTGATAACTTTTCTTTGGTGATTCGTTTATGTAACGGCACGTGTTTATTGATTGTTCCGATAAAAAGGTCCTTCGTCAATTATATACTTGCATTGAACCAGCATTGAACTAAAACCGCAACATCTAATTCATACATTTTTTTGAATATTCTCTATGGAATGTGCATCGAAGACATTACAAAGGTAGTTCCTTCTCATTTTGGTGTAAAATGGCAACATATATTTAAAAAACTACCTAAAACGACTTCGTAAATCGTAATTCTCACTCAATAGAACTACTGAAGTTTTAAACTGTTCTTCATAAATATAAACAACTCATGACATTGAGATTTATTACAAGTAGTTTTTACATTAATATAAATTTAAATACAATAGTTTAATGGAATAATAATACAATTTAGCATTATTTTCATCTCGTACCCCCTCCTTTAGAGAATCCTATATCAGCAATATTTGCTATTATTTGCTATTATTTTAAACAAGGCATTATAGTAAAATTCCAAGATACACAAGTTAAGGTGCAATTTGTGAATTTTCAACATATCTTTAGTATATCCCGATCGGACTTGTTTCCTCAATACGATGGGATGTACATATATTATTTAAATCTCAATTCTTCAAAAACTACTGATTCAAAAGTGTCAATCGTGAGCCCATATAAACTTAACATCATAAACTATCTTTTGGACGATGATTAATATTCCAGTGTTAGTTACCAGAAAGTTGTCCATTAAAAAATTCTTTTGACCAGTTTTTGCAATTTTCTCAATGGAAAATGAGCCAATCAGGATGTATTAACTCTCATTAAGAATGATTTCTGATTGTCTACAACTTTTCTGTGGGTGTACCACTTTTCATTATATAAGCAGAAAACAAAAGAAATTGGAATTTTAGTTGGTTTCTATAATTTAAATAATTTACTTCAACAAGTTTGCTGTAAGAATCGTAGAAATTACTATCTAGAAAGTGTTACTGACGTGATGGTATAAACGACTTTACTGTTGAATTTTATATCCGAAAATGAGTTCAATTTTTTTCTATAAACTAGTGTAAATTTGAAGAAAGAAATATAGGATATATGTTTTGGGAGTAGTGTTGAATGTATACTGTGGCATACCTTGGTAGTTTTGACAAATTATACAGCCACACAAAAACTGTCTGGACTTGGGAGTCTCACTATATGTACTATGGGAGCGCCTGATTCGAATTCGGGGTCATTTTCATCCCAGCCCTCTCGTCTCGTAGCCATATCTTCAAAAAACACTCCGAAATATGAATATATCCTTCAAACCACAAACGCTATTGATATGTATCCTCAAATTGAACACTAGTACTTAGACTTCCCAAGCTCCTATAGCAAATCTGAAAAATATGGGAAGACATCCATAAATGAAGGAGTATACAACTAAATAGTCGTATAAATTTATTAAAATATAAATCAATTCAAATTGATGTGACAAATAAACTTAAAACACTGTATGGCGCTTCAGAGTCGTTTTTAAACCAAGAACCGGAAATCCTGATATTGACAAAATTCATATTGGCATAACCTAGATCGATCTTGGCGTAAAAACATCCGGTCATCATTCTTTTACAAGGGGAAAGAAACACATATGCCTCATTTTCACACAAGGGATCGTTGGTTCGAATTATGACTGTAGGTCTAGTTCGAGTGCCACTGCGTTGTTCGGGTTCAGTGACTCAAACAGTACACTCTCAAATGGATTTATTTATTCAAAACACAATCCAACTCACTTTGTACTAAGGGATTTATTTCCACTCTGTACTTTTACAGATAAGTGAAGCAATTTCCGGATTTCGGATTTAGCACCCCAGAAACTACTATTTACACAAGCCCTTTTATCTTAGGTGGCTGTGTTACAATACGACCGTCGAAAACTGAATGCCTCCTATCGCCAACTGTTCATATTTATAACGTATAGGCTTATAAAACGCTCAAAACGGAATTGTCTGGTACGTCCACGAACCATCGGGAAACCCTTTCATGTGTGCAAGCTTTAAGGGAATTCCCAGTAACGGCAGCGGTCTGCCTCTTGAGAGAAAGACATTTCGGATTCCCAGAATTTATCGGAATAATGTCCCTTTCACGAATTAGTTGATGGCCGATTGCACCAGCTGTCGGATGAATTCTCGTAATATTGCCCCCTCCTTAAGACCATTTCGTCCCGGAATGTCCCAGAATCGTTCCTGGTGTGACGATATTTGCAGGACTCTCCATTTCGACAACGGGAAGTTTGGTGGAGGTAACAGTCAACGGTCTTCGAATCTGGGCTGCGAATATTGAGATAGCGTACCAGGATGTTGATGCCACTGAATCGAAAGATTGTTTCCATCATACTTCTCACCACCCTCCAATTCAGTCCATCCAGCCCGCAGGCTATCGTTGGGACCGCCAATTTCATCAGATTCTTCTCCATCATCACATTCCTCAATTCTACCAGAGTCTTCCAAAGATCGCTATATGTTGGCAAGGTCTTGCGAGAATGTTTTCGTTACCAAATAAAAGATGTCTCTGGTACCAACTGGTTGTTTATCTTCGAGATGAAGGACCTTCCCTACCGCTGGATCTTGCTCCCGTAGCTTCTGGAACTGGCCCTTCTTTTTGGCAAACACCTTGTCTATTCCTCTGGACATCCGGAGATGTCGAGCCACACAATGAGCCAGGGTATATTGTAAGGGCACCTCAAATAGGTCTCGGTGTTCCTCTCTTTACGTCGTGCTGCACATTCTGTCCATTAGAGTACAGTGCCATAAACTGCTCGAAGGTCATCGGGTGGTTGGATGCTGCAGACTTGGGCTTGGTCATCTTCGCTGTCATGACTTCCGCCATAAGGGGCTAACCTGTTGAAATGTACGACCTTTGGTTTTCCACGAGATAGCTTCTTTATTCTGTAGACAACATCGTTGATTTTCTTCACAATTTGGTACGGCCCCTCCCAAGATCTCTGTAGCTTGGGCAAATATCCACGACGACGGTTTGGGTTATACAAGCAAACAAGGTCAACAACTTGAATTTCTCCGCCCTCGGCTTTGATGTCGTAGGCTTTCTTCATTCGGGCACTGTCATTCTCGATGTTTAACCGGACTCGTTCATGGATGTCGTTCATCTTTTGACGTAGCTGGCTGACATAGTCTTCACCTGCGATCTCTTCTCCTGGGGGACATCCAAACTTCAAATCGCATGGTAGTCTTAATTCTCGTCCCACGATAATACTGGCCGGGGTCTGACCAGTTTACTCGTGCACAGACGAACGATATGCCATTAGAAACAAGTGCAGATACTGGTCCCAGTCTCTTTGATGGTCAGAGACTACCTTTAACAAATGGTGGTTAATGGTTCTATTCATCCGTTCTACCATTTCGTCGGATTGCGGGTGTAATGCTGTCGTTCGTGTTTTATTGATCTTCAAGAGTTTGCAGACGTCTTGGAAAAGAGTAGACTCGAAGTTTCTATCTTGGTCTGAGTTCAACTCCAAGGGAACACCAAAACGACTGATTCATTCCTTGACAAGGAAATCAGCAACGGTCAAGACTTCTTGATTCGGCAAGGCATACGCTTCACCACCACTATGTACTTGTTTCCAGATTCGGATTCAGGAAATGGACCGGCAACATCAATGGCTACTCTTTCGAATGGACTGCCCACGTTATATTGCTTTATTGGACCCTTGGACGCTCCTGAGGCCCATTACTTGATGCACAAAAAGTACATTTCCGGCACCAGTCCTTGACATCCACTTGGCAGTTTACCCAATAGAAGCGTTCTCTCAACTTCCCCAGGGTTTTCGTTACTCCCAGATGTCCTCCAGTTGTACCATCATGTTGTTCTCGTAAAACCTCTGGTCTCCTATTTCTGGGAACTACAATCTGTTTTCTGTCGTTTCCCTACTCTGGAGATTCCAGGACGCGCTTGAGAAGTCCATTTTCCAGGATGAGGGAGTTCCACTGAGCCCAGTACGACTTTATGGTTGGTGAATATTGGGAAATCTCTTGCCACGTAGGTTTGCGGTCTTCTTCCTTCCACTGGATAACTTCTTTTAGTTCTAGATATAATTTTTGGTCTTTCTGCATCTCCCCAGGTTGCCAATGGTCATCGACGGAGGTAGTTCTACAGAAAACAGCCCTTTTTTCTTCATCTCGCTGATAATGTTTGCAGTCATCAGGGCATGGTCTCCTTGATAGGGCGTCAGCATTCTTATGGCTTGTTCCCGCGTGATGTTCAGTCGAATTCTTGCAACCGCTCAATCTACTTGGCCACTTGTCCTTCGAGGTTTTTAAACTGCAAGAGCCACTTCAGTTCTGCATGATCAGTCGTCAGAAGGAATCTTTTACCATAGAGGTACTTATAGAAATGTTCTACCCCCTTTACCACAGCCAAGAGTTCCCTGCGAGTAACGCAGTAATTCCGTTCAGGCTTGCTCAAGGTCTTGCTAAAATAACCGATGACTTTCTCCTGACCGTCTTCGATCTGCGGAAGCACCGCACCAATTCCGACATTGCTTGCGTCGGTATCCAAAACGAAGTTCCCATCAGGCAAAGGATAACTTAAAATGGGGGCACTGGTAAATGCTCTGTTCAGTGTCTCGAATGATCGCTGACATTCCTCGTTCCACTGGTACTGCTCCTTCCCCTCTGTGAGTCTATTAAGTGGCTTGGTGATGTTGGCAAATCGGGCTACGTACCGACGATAATACGTGCATAACCCCAGGAAACTTCTTAACTGGTGGTTATCTTTAGGTATCGGCCATTCCTGGACAGCTTTGATTTTCTGTTTGTCAACAGCTACTCCCTGTGCGGAAACTACAAGTCCAAGATATTGCACCTCTTCTTGGAACAGATATTGCACCTCTTCTTGGAACAGTTGACACTTCTTCGTGCTTAACTTTAGTCCGGAACTTCGAAGTCGCCGAAACACCTCCTCCAGGTCCTTGACGTGGTCTTCAAATGATCTTCCAACCACGCTAATGTCGTCAAGATACACCAGGCACATTTTCCATGAAAGCTGTTTTAATACTGTTTCCATCAATCTTTCAAACGTTGCTGGATATCGAACAGCAGTAACAGTCACTGCTTGATCAGCGTCATTTTCAAAAAAGTATGGTCCAATGATGCCTCCAGCCCAAAATCTGCACCAAACTGTAACATTTTGTGGATGCATTTATTTTAAGGCAATTTTCTAAAATCCATTAAACGAAATTTCGTCATTGCGCATGGTTATACGTTTCAGTTGGTGTGTTAATTAAATTTTTTATGCATAGAGGCACAGTTCTTTTGGAGTATAAATTTACAATTCTCGTCCACGATGCCGAATTAATGTTTCGGGATTTTCACCAACACTCTGACGCACTGCTACGATATTGACATTTGATCGGCTTGTTTTGGGATAACTAGAGTCTCCCACTGACCCAGTCTGCTTGAATTTTTCAGTTAACCGTTTCACAGTTGATGAAGTTAAAAACACTATTCCGACTATATTTGTATTAAATTTTCGAACTATGGTGACAAAATTTTATTTTATTAAATATTGTTTAATAATGGAAACACATTATTGTATTGTGTAACGCGCCATTTTTATTAACCCTAAACACTTATCCGTAAAATTTTTAGTTTTCATTGTTGCCCAGATTAATTCTACGACAAACTATACTTGTTGTAATATAGACAGTTAATTAAAAAACATATAATTTAATATTGAAATAACCATGGGAATAAAAGAAATGGTTGAGTTCGTTAAAGCTAAATCCATATCGTATTATATTGTATATTTTAAGTGTGCTATTCGGAAAGATCGTTTAATAGTTTGTCGTCTCAGGACCTTGAAACACCAGTGCCTTATTAAAGGACACCCTGCTGAATTTAGAGCGATAATTGGGAAATCGCTTCACATCTGTTAATATTTTCAAATTAAAAGTAATTTATTGGCACCAGTGGAAAAAAATTCCCCGTTCAACATATAAATTGGCTCATTTTTCTCCGACAATTTCATTTTCTTGTATTTCCTGCAAAAGAACTTCGCATCGCGAAATTTAATTTATCACCGAATTTTAATGAGTTTCCAGACATAAAATGGCTGCTCACTTTCACTTACGTTTCGAAGTTGATTTTGATTTATTGAAAGCTTCAGTTAACAGTTCATTAATTATCGTTTACCCAGGTGTTATTTCCATTAGGGAAGTAAGAAGGCGTGTAAAAAGTCACCCTTTAGTAAGTGAGTCGTGTTAATTAAACTCAAAATAATAATTTTGTACATCTGAAAATTTCTGATAATATTTTGGTCCAATTGGAGTCTTTAATGGGTTTTGCAGTAATAATGTTCCCATTCTTATTAAACATCAAATTACGCAGATCCATATTTTTATATCGGCTGGCATTACTTTTTGGTATAATAAAAACATACTTGGACAGAAATGTAAATGTATTTATACGAAAATTGAGAGTATGAAATTGAAACGCAGAAATTTCATTTGTTTTTAAACACTGCCGCCGAACACAACTTAGTATATCTTGGTAAGAAACAAGAATCAGGTTATGTATTAACCGTCTCTTTGTTTATATAAGACATATATTGTAGTAAATAAACAATTATAGCATCTAATTAATATGCAATAACATTACCAAGTTTGCTCTTCATCCTAATAAACATTCCAGTTTTCTATTTGCTTCTTGTTAAAATGGATAGTAATTTTTGGTCTTTTTAGGGTTCCGTACCTTCAATATAAGAAAACCCTTATAAAATCAGTCCAAATCTGTGCGTCTGTCACATCACACCCGATTTCCACACATAAAAGGTTGAAATTTACTATCAGTTTGTAGTTTAGTGACTTGACAAGGAGTTCATGTTGTAAATGAAGGAATGCCGATTTGGGGTACTTCGGGGGGCAAATTTTACAAATATCGATCATTCTCTCCCTTTATCTCTGAAACCATTGAGCCTAAAATTTAGAAAAAAAAAGTGAATGTTTGACCTTGTCCAAAGTGTTCAGGAAAATTAAGAAAAAATCTTTCATGATAATCATGGGGGGCACATTATAGAATGAAATGAAAAATATAGTTTGTTTTTGTACGCATCAGGTCAGGTATCAAATGGGGTAGCTCATTATGAGGAATATATATATATATATATATATATATATATATATATATCATACTGTTTTTAAATGATTTTATGAAAATATATTAATTAAAATATACAGATATCAACAAAAAATAGAAATATTGGGCCTTACATAAGGAAAATTATGGAAATATAGAAAAGTTAGGAGAAAACCGTAATATTAATTCTGGGGCAAATTATAGAATTAAAAGTTACTAAGCCTAAAATTGAGTAAAAGATTATACAGCTTTTATTTCACAACTAGCTACCCAAAATAATACGGGATATCATGTGGTACCTCTTTCTAAAGGTCTCTTTTGCCAATTTTTTGACACATTATTTTTCAGAGTAATGACCTCAAAAAAATAAAAATTTTGAATTGTAATTGAAATAAAGCAAGAGTATAAATACCGAGATAAACAAGTGAAAAGAGATCCTTAAATGTTTTTGCGACAGATATTTATGACCATCAAATGTCGACTATGTATTATTCTTTATTACAAGAAAGAATTGAAATAACATTTAATTATAGGAAAGAAAATTGTCCAGAATCGTAGAGTTCTAATTGAAGCTGCACATTTACAAATTTTATGTCATTTTGCCATGGATCCTCAAATATCAAATCCAAATATTTCCGTCGGCTCTGTGCATAAAACATTACGCCCAAATGATTTTTCCCCCTACAAAATACAGCTTTTATAATAGCTTGTTGAGAATGATTTTGACAGAATGTTATAATTTTGCGATATAATGACTCAAAGAGCAAATGCAGACCCTAAGTTTATTAAAAATATTGGTTTTTCTGACCAATACGGATACTTTTTAAATGGATTTGTCAAATAAACATAATTGCAGATACTGGGACAATTTCAAATTTTTCGGGAAGAGCACAATCAACATCCTTAAAAAATTAACGTATGGGGCGGAATTCTCGGAAATAAAATTGATGTCCCTTTATTCGTGGAAGAAAATTTATCTGGGGATTTTATTTTTATTTTGGACTTAATACAACATATGATAAATTGCGTTATAACCGAATCTTTAGAAACCCAAATAGATCAATATGGAACTTTGTTGGTAGACGGAGAAAACCTATTTTTTCAACAGGACGGAGCATTTCCACATTATATCTTGCCTGAACAAAATTGGCTTAATGAAAATTTTCCAGAAAAATGGATTGGAAGAAGGGCCGCTATAGAATGGATAGCAAGATCATACGACCTAATGCCGCCTGACTTTTTTAATGGGCACATCTAAAAACTGTGGTTCATAAAAGTCAACGTCGCGTTATCCTGAACTTAGACGTAGCATAGTGGAGGGGTGTGAGCGGATTACACCAGAGGCGCTTCAAAATGTGCTGGAGGAATACGAGCTGCAACTTTACCATTGTTTCACCAACAATGGCGGACATTTTGAACATACAAAATTTAATTTATTAATTAATTATTATTAATTTTATTGAAATTTAAAAAGAGGTATTACATGCTACCCCGTTGTATTTAAACTTTTAAAAGTGATATTAGGGGTAGAAAAGGCAGGGTCACCGATGCGTCTAAATGGGTCACCCCGTAAATATAAATCAAAGTGTTTTTTCTTTTTATTATTTTATTTTAAAAGTTATTTTGGGTGACTACTTTTGAAATCAGAGCCCCTGTAATGTTAATAAATAATTTTATTCAAATCACCGGCATCATGTAGCAGGTCAAGTGAAAAAGCTCGTTGCGAAAAATACAAACATATTTTTTCGTATAAATGCGAAACGCGGAGGTATTTTAAAAGTCATTACAGAAAATATAAAAAACCCACTTATTTCCTGCTTATCTGAAACTGGAAAATTAGAAAAATTTCTATTCTGAATTACATACAGTATAGTAAATCTCAAAGATGGTACGGAACCCTTAGTATACAAATCCAACATTTAGGGAAATGGTTTTTGTCGCTTGTGTTTACTTCGGAACATTGTTTTTTTTTTAATGGATTAATTCTAAGAAGGATTCCCTTTTAGTAGTGTCAAATAAATTGTATTAATATCAAAGCCACACCTGTCTGTAGAGATTGATCACATATGGCGTTAAACAGTTGTAACTGGAAACCCTGTAGATCGACAAAGAGTATCACTTAAATTATTGCAATTTCGTTTTTCTCGAGTGACAAACACTTATCTTCTTCCTCACATGACTCGACAAACACTCCAATCTTTTATGTATGAAACGAATTCAATGAATGCACTGCATTATGTTTGCGGTTACACATCTCGAAAGTACTCTGGTTACACTTTTGATTGATTTTCTGATTCACCAGGCTCGCACTCTATCGCTCTCTATTTTATTTATATGACACCTTTTTCCGGTTTGTTACTTGTAGGAGGCCCTGAGTAACGAACGACATGCTTTCACGGAGTGATGAGTTTTTACTGTGATTAGGCTACAATAGAGAGACTGATATTCGAAAAATTTAATATTTTATGAGATCACTTCTGTAGTATTAATAGGGGTATGTGGGAACAAACACGACATATTAGTTAATTTGTGTCTTTTTATCAGGAATTTATACCGCTTTTTTAATTTTAAATCTAGGATAGCTATAAATCTTGGGTGGCAAGTGATGACTACGAATAACTTTTTATGTTCTGTCAGCTTTTAAACAGAAATAAAAATTAATTAGCACTCAATTTAATGAATTATCAAAAATAAAGATTTTCACAAGTTGTGGGAGTGTACACATGTACAGCTCCACCTTAAATAACATTCTCCATTACACTTTTTAGTCCGTTAAGTTATCAGTTACATCTGAATCCAACCTATCTTGCAATCATTGTCAAAGTTTTGACTTATTTTTAACCCACTTCAAATAAGAACCCTTCCTAAATCTCCTTGCGTTGTATTATGACGGGTAAGTAAAAGGAATATTTTTCTGCATTCGAGCACAATCGCAGCTACACACTTAACTCAAAGCCATAATTTTTCGGTCAAAATGTACTAAAATGTGGGAACCACTATTGGTTTGCATCAAAAAGCACTGTTAAGCCCTATCAAAATTTATGTGAGAAATTATAAGGTTTATACTTATCTTCCTACTGTATTTATACCTCAATAACTTAAAAAATAAGGCCCTGGTTGTCAGAGGGTCAGCAGCGATTTTAGAATTGCACCTTTTTCATACTTTCTGAGCCATTGACAACTGAGTCGGACTTAGACTCCGAAACGTTTGGAAAGATACAGAAATTTCGTGATTTGTGGTGTTATTTCCCAGAAAGTGCTTAAACATAGATTTGAGCTTGACCATGACCTTGAATGAGAATATTACTATCACCATGACTTCCAAGCTCATGGTCAGGACCATGTTTAGACGTAAAATTCTGCCGTTTCCATTCTCAATGTCACAAATAAGGGTTTGCTATTAAAAAATTGACATTGACCTTGACATTACCTTCAAGGCCATGATCAAATTTAACGTCAAGGCCAATGTCAAAACCATGCCAGGACGTAAAGTTCGGTGCTCTTTTAATTTCCAATGTTAAAGTGGGAGTTTTCAGTTAAAAAATGATCTTGACGTTAAATACCATTAAAGGTTATGATCAAAGTCAAGTGGATGCTGACCATCAGATAGCCAAACAAATACTGCAACTTTTGTTTGCATTATTTTTTTACGAGGCTTATTATTCATGTTATTGAATAGTCACGAAACTTTTCTATAATTATAGGACTAATTAGATTAAAACCAGTTACACAATTTCTCCTAGTTTAAACATTAACAATTTAATCATGTCAATTAATCAATTAATTGACACTGCGAGAAAAGTCAAGCCTACAAATATTATACAAATTCCTTTAAAAACTATTGTTCGACAACGATTACTGAAAAAATATAAAAATATTATACAAGATAAGTAGTTGACAAACCCGTAGACCTTCTTGCTCTTAGTTCTCTCAGTCCTACGAGAGAGTTTTTCTATAAGAAGGCAGTTATTTTTCCGAGAAGTTTCCACAAACTGATCTCTGGTACTACAACTTGATTGTCAATTGCTTAACTTATCGGTATATTTCATTATGAGGAATAGTCCAAAATAACTATTTACTTCCTCAATCATTTAAAACTATTATTAATGTAGTCACCTACTTTTCTTTCCATGTTATAAAAAACATTAATATAGCGAAAAGGGACATCTTAATGGTTATATTAGTAGTAGTAATACTTAAATGACTTCAATAATAAATTAGACAAAAGTCAATTACTATGTACCATTGATTTGATGATTGAAAGATATTGTTCAGTTTTATGCTCAGTAAAGGAAAGTTATCTCGAACAATTAATCATTGCTGTAAAAGAACTACCTTTCCGAATAAACCGCTGGCGATATGAAAAAAACATACACATGACCCAAAGTCATCGAAGAAATTAAAGTGAAACATTTAGGGAGACAGCTAATGTTTCAGGAATATTCACGAGAGTATCAGAATATATAAACAAGTCGACCCGCCTCAAACAGATGGTTGGAAAGCTACTGTGGTTGACCATACGAACTGTACACGGCTTAGTAATTTACGTAGTAGTGTAGTAATGTCTGTTGTGATACTGAAGCAATGATGATTTATTATTGGACATAATAGTATTTCATTAAAACACAGAATACATAGCAATATCTTTCAAAGTGTAGAGAAACTGAAGGCTCTTGACAAGGTACAATACCTAAGCATGATTGACAGATTAAAAACAATCAACAATGATGAAAAATTGAAAATAGTCGATTTGAAATTTTCATCTACTGATCCACCATACTTCTGTGCACTATACACTAAACTGAGTAGTATGAAATGAGTTATATGACAATGTGCCCTACCAGACGAACAAAGTATTATTGCTAAATGTTGGACAACGCCTGGAAAGATAACTGAACACACCCCTATATATTAAACCACAAGAATGAAAGACATCACTGAAAAATAGTGGACTTGAAATAAAACTACACATACCATCTCTAAGAGACAAAAATAAAAAGTGGAACACAAAGTATAGAGGAATGACAAAATGGAACTCCCAGTCACACTTGTACAGTTAGTTCGTTGTTAAAAAAATACAGTTTTATTTTAAATAAGAGCAGGCTAAGTTATTTTTTACAAAGAAATAATTAGGTTATAGTTCGAAAAGTTTTAAAGTTAAGTTGAGGATCGTAGTAATAATCGTATGCAATGAATGTGAATCTGTGAAGGTTCCATAGTGATGGGACATTATATTATTTAAAACTCCCAAGAAAGAAATTTCCGCTTTGTTTATTAATGTCTTTTCGATCTCCACGGATGCTCTAAGAAATAATAGACACTCAATACGTAATTGATATCGGTGAAGTTTCGATCAGTGTTTTATAGTCTTTATAGACTTTACAACAGCCCGTGTAGCTGCCATAGATGTTATTAGATGTACCTAGTCAAATGATTTATACCAAACTAATCTGAAGTTAAACTTTTCTGAAAGCAAACTAAATACTTTTATGAAAGCTATGTTGGTTTTGAACAATTATATATATGGTATATGGCAGTGGCGGCTGGTGGATTATGAAACTGGTTGTGCACTTTACTGGTCAAATATTGGGATTCAGAAATGCAACAAAACAAACCCTAACTTTGCTAATACTACATTTATTTTTTGTTAATTAAAATATTCTTCGACTTTTTTCGAAAGCGAAATCTTCAATGACCATTTTATTAAATTCTTACATTGATTGAATATATTTTTTCAATACTAAGCACAGAAAGAGCATTTAACCAGTCCTGAGACATCGTACTTCTAAGAAACATTTTAATCCTTCACTCCAGTTTCCGTCCAAATTGATTCCCTGCCATAAATCACACCCACACAACCATTTCTTTATATTATAAATTTCACTTTTAAAACTTGGTGTAAATACTTTTATTTTTCATTTTGCACTCTTGCTTTCAATTAGGATATGCCTTAAGTGGACAACCCAATTTTATATCTAATTTGTTTTGAAACCATTTATTATTGTTTTTAATATAGTCAATGTTAAAGATGATACTTATTTTCACAGTTCTGTAAGCACACAAACACTCTGTATATTAAATATTCTTTCGTAGACTACGAGGACAAAAAAAGCAACCACTAAATAAATCATGTAAACAAAAATCTGAAACGTTCGTATACGTCCGGTCAATATCAGCACAGCTCTCAGGAATCAGCCTATTACTCCATACAGTTTGCATTGCATATACTGCAGAATAGGGATCACTTCATTTCATTGTTGGTGTGAAGCAGGTTGGATACTGAGAATGGCCTCTCTCCTGGCCTTGTTCTATTCCCGACCTACTGGTGCATATTTACCTCAAATTTTTGGGGTATTCCACTCCCGCCGACACTAAGGAGGATTTTGTTCCGTACTGGCTTTTGGAGCTTATGTTAGAACATTAAGAAGAAATAGTAAAATGAACTAAAATAATGTATTTTTATTGGTGACAGTCACACAGAGTGCACGTTACTAGTATGTTCATACTGTCAAACATTTTAATTGCAAATTGTACATTTAAAAAATTTATTATTTAAATTTCATTGTTTTAAATTAACCATTTAGAACAGGGTCTAATTTAAACACTGAAACTTTTGGAATAGTGCAATAACTGGAACTTTTTCAAGTGTATGGTTGTTCCCAAAAAGCTTGTTTTATTATGTTCTAGTACAATCTTTAAACAGCTCTTCGAATTGCTAAATATTTGCATAAAATGAGAAAAAAAATCTGATAGTGTCTTTCTTACCTTTCGCTATGTATTCAGCAGAGTAAAAACTGAAATATTAGGAAGACTGTGAAATATCTCCGGAATTGCAATTTATGCTATTTCGTTGCCAACTTTTTAGCATTAAAGAATGCACATCTTGGCATCTAAAGGCCAAAACAAAAGCTATTCGAGCATGAAAATTTTGATAGAATTAAGTATTCGTTGTTCGTAATATATTTAAAATATTCGCACAAAAGAGATATTACCCTCAAAGGCGGTATCTATAGACTAAAACTTCCGCCTCACATGAATTTCTATCATCACTCTAAAAGAAGATAAACATGAGAAAATTATTTTTAAGGGTGTAATATTTTAAATAACTTCAAAATGGGTCATTCAACTTTCAAATCCGTAATGCATCAAAATTAGTTTTCTCAATAATTTATTACAATCTCGTACTCAAAATTTCATAATTAAAATATCTATATATAAATAGGCAAATAAAAACTATTAGGTACCGTTTTCTCCTCTGTTTCTCAACCAATTTTCTTCATTTTTGTTTTGTTAAGTAGCTACTGACGACCTTCAGAGCAGAATGCTAATATTAATTTATAATAATGGTTCATTCATTAAATAAAATATAATAAAAATGCATTATTTACCTCCATACTGTTAACGCCAAACAATTGACAGTGCCGCCACCGCCAGACGGTCAAAATCTAAACATGGAGTAATTATATATGGAGAGAATTTTATTCTTAGAGCATGTACTTCTGGATGTGGCATACAAGCGTTTTTAGTGTTTACTGGTAAAATAGTCAATGTAGTAGATCAGTATTGATTTTTCGGACGCGATGCAGTAACTTTCATATTAAATATTCTGTTTTTAATTTGAATTTAATTATTTGATTAATATTTTATTATCAAAACCTTCCCGGAGGTGTTGTGTAAAAAAATGTTAGACTGCGGACAATAGAGAATTTATTAAATATTTAAGTTCTCCTATGGTTGTTGGTCCTCCCTTTTCTTTAATATTCCTGAACTTGATTGAAACCGCAAATGACGAAAACTTTTAGGTTGCAAAGAACAATCTTCCAATTATTATATCGAATAGTTTGCCAGTAACGGTTCCAGCCAAAAATCTGGGGATCATTCATTTGTCAAAAATATTTCGAATACCGATATTTGATATTTTCTTTTTATTTCTATAGATTTGTCAATATGAGTGAACAATTTTGGTCATTAAATCTACTTCTCCGATTTCTCCACAACTCTGTTTCTTATAAAAATATAGTTTTTACAATTTACAAATAGGGTCGGATGTCTACCACTGAGCGACCACTAGTATATATAAATTGGCAAAGACAAAACTGTTCAGGACTATTTTCTCCTATGTTCTTCAACCGATTTGCTTTATTGTTGTTTTCTTTAGTAGCTACGGACGACCTTCAGTGCAGAATGCTAAAATTAATTTATAATACTGGTTCAGTTATTAAATAATAAATTTAAAAAAAATCATTATTTACATCCATACCGTCAATGCCAAACAGTGCGGCCAGATTGCTAGGAGAGATAATCATAAGATGGGTTGACTCCAATGTGAAAGACAAACTAAATTTAATATAAAACTAAAAGTTTTGGCAGTTCGCTATAGCTATTCTACATAGTCTAGGTAATGAAATAGAACTCGCAACTTTGCAGTTTGCAACTTTTATTGTATTGTAAATATGGTTTGTCAAATAAAATCAGAATTATGTTGCACCTTATCAATTTGTTTCTGAGAATACCTTATTTTTACCATATACTTTTAATTCAGAGTCTGTTTATTTTTATCGGATAACTTTCATATAATTTAACTAAGAAATTCACGGTAAATAGGTAGATCTGTCAACATTGAATTCATGTCTATCTGCAGGAAATTTGATTTAAATTTTGACATTTCATTACTTTTGTAGCGGTTGGGTTGAATGAAAGTTTTCAATTCAGTCAGAAAAGTTTTCAAAGTATTTTCAAGGTCTCAATTTCAAAGAAAAAAAAATCTCAAAAAATATGTGTATTTAACTAATATTAATTAACAGTATGTGGTTCTTATTTCATCATTATATGTTAGACATAAAACAGAAATCGTCATGATTTACTAGGTAGGTAAGTGTATTTTAGTTCACATTAATGAAAATATACTAAATATTAAGATATTTGAAATTTTTTATATTGAAAATCATACTGAAAATTAATGTTTTCTGACAATGTGGGTATCTTATAGTTCATTTATTTTACATTACATGGTCCCATTGCTGCAAAGTTCTGACTTTTACAACCAACTTGTTATCCACCTAATTTTTTGGGTAGTGGACAAAATTTTCATCATCAATGTAGTATTTAAGATATACAGACGTTACGGTAATTGTGATGTTCATCCCATAAAGTTACAGCAATATGGATGTCTCGAAAATTTGATGAATGGAGCTTTCACATATATTACAGAAACTATATGGTCTTGTAACCGGAGAGCACAAATGTAAGTCATGATATTCTATTAGTTGCAGCAAGTTTTGGTAACTTTATACATTTGAAGACGAGATGTAAAGACCAACACCTAGGATTTTCGGGGTGACTAGCACATAGAGGTTCCGAATCCGGAGCCGTTCCATGTAATTGCTGTTACCCGTAATTCCTAGGTTAAAATGTCACGACGAAATTTTCAGGTTAACTTCACATATCCGAGATATTGAATACTCTCTTCGATGTGTCATTCTTTTGTACGCAAGACAATATATATAACATATATTGTTTCTGGTTAGGGAACCTTCATCACTTGCGCTACCTACAATTGAATGTCCTCTCGAACACTTCTTTATGTATTTGATACATTTCGTTAAATTTGAAGACGCGAGATGTAAAGACCGACATCTAGGAATTTCGGGGGAAACTAGCACATAGAAGGTTCCGAATCTGGAGCAGTCCCGTGTAATTGCTGTTACTAAAAATTTCATGGTGACATTCTAACCTAGGAATTACGGGTAACCGCCATTACATGGAACGGCTCCAGATTTGGAACCTCTATGTGCTAGTTTCCCCGATAATCCTAGTTGTCGGTCTTTACATCTCGCGTCTTCAAATTTAACGAAATGTATCAAATACATAAAGAAGTGTTCGAGAGGACATTCAATTGTGGGAAGCGCAACTGATGAAGGTTCCCTAACCAGAAACAATATAACTTATATATATTGTCTTGCATACAAAAGAATGACACCTCGAAGAAAGTAACTTTATACATCTTAAATTTAAGTTGTTTTAGAATATTCTATTGAGCTGAGCTTTACAAATGCATAAGATACACGAAAATGCTGTTAAGCATGCCTTTATATGGTTTAACATCTCTTCGTTACCGTACAAGAAAATGCTGCTTTAGGTACCTAACCTAACCTAACCTTTGGTTCTACAGTTTTGCCATTGCAGGGTGGCTACCAGGTTAAAGGAACTAAATTTATACTTTCTGGTTTACTCGTGATGATGACAGCTTCACTGTTGAAACGTGCGTTGAGTGAAAAAAGAAATGTTTGGTGTTAGGGTACAAAACTTTGTGTTTATACAACTATGACTAGATAAAAGCAAGTAACAGTTCAAAATATTTTGAATAAAATTTTTAATTTAAAGCATAAAGGAAGTAAATATTTTGGTCAAATGTGAGTTGGATTCACATACTAGGGGTTTCGTACCACCTTCAAGGATCTGATATTCCAGTTTCAGACAAGCAGGGAATGAGTGCATTTTCTTATTTTACCCCAATATCTTTTAAATGAAGCGTTTTAAATTTATAAAAGTATACACTTTTATTTTACACATATAGTCTTTTTATTTTATCTGCTACATGATTCGCTTGATTTTAACAAAAATTAATTTCTCAATAAAATATTATATTCAGTTATAGGTACTATATACATAAATAATTATTCGAGAACGCAATCAGTTGAGGGAAGCGCTACTGATGAAGGTTCTTGACTAGAAACAATATATTGTCTTGCGTTCAAAAGTCAGTGTTAGTTAAACTTATTATACCTTTCTAAGAGTCACTATTAGAGTATAATTGCAGCATAATTTGATGAATTATACAATAGATTTTAGTTATAGAAGCTAAACTTTAAATTATCAGACGAGTCTATAGAAATTACATTTAGTTTGAAAAACGAAAATCAGACATGCTACGGTACTGACATTTTGGATATATTTCTGTTCATGATCCATGAATACTTATGCTTTAATATACAATGTCGATTGCAAAATACTAACAAATTTATCATATTTATAATTTACTGATAAAAAAAAGCATGTTGAATAATAAATAATGTACTACACATAAAGAATCACAGTTATCTAAGAATCACCCATATAAGAAAACCTACTCATTCCTTTCTTGTCTGAAATTGGAGAATTAGACAAGAATATATTATGATTTACCAATATTATAACTAAATTCAAAGGTAATACGGAACCCTTAGTATGTGAATTGAACTCGCACTTGATCAAATTATTTTTTTATAATGTTTATTGATTTATTTACGAGTTCGTATTGTGCTAAAACGAATAGTATATTTGGAGAATATCTCCCACGGTGTTTTAAAATATAACTATATGAATTTGCTCTATATTTCATAATGATAGTTATCAAATTTTGTTTCAGATATCATGGTAGACGGAACGCCGCGACAATCTACCCCTTAAACGCACAAACCGACTACGATGGTGAGGCGACCGCTACTTTTTCTAGCGTTGCTCACATTCGGCGGGCGCTCAACAACCGGAAAATCAACCAGCCAGGCACCTTTTATCGACAACACCAACGTTTATTTCTCCGAGGAGACAACCGCAGGGCAGGTCAGAGTCGATTGTGGCAGTTTGCATAATGTTACGATGTCGAGCAACGGAACATCAAAAATAAACTGCACCGGGCATGAATCTGGAACTGATTGTGGAGGAATTAAAGGAAACGACACCGCCTCGGGTGAAAATCTCATGTGCCCTACATCGGAAAGTAATGGGATTAACGTGGAGAACGCGATACCGACGACGTGCACGAATTGTATGCAAGGTAATCTCGTTTGAACTTTATATTTTGATAGAGGTTTAAAATATTTTACCTAAAGGAGTTTAGCTGAAGATCAGGCTTTATCGGCTTGTACGGGGATAAACTACTTCAGGAAAATGAGAGGCAAAACAACGATTCACCAAGAGTAACGCTGTTTGTTTTTAGCCCTAAGCAAAGAATATGAAAACATACCACGGACTTGTTTAAATATATCGAGGTATAATAATAATATATTCATAAAAATGTTCATGTAGTGTGGTTAAGGTTTCACACATGCCGGTTGAATTCATCCGGCTCGGCCCGATTTCGGACCGACTTCCTCTGAACCGAGCAGGCCAACGGTATTCGTCTGTGAGTCTGTAAAAATGGGTCGTAACCGAATTGCTACTATATGGCTTCTTTTGTGTCAGGGGCTTCACCGCCTCCAGAAAAACAAAACATAGAATTTAATGGGTTCATTCTATGTTTCAAAAAAAACTATTGTTGGGCCTTTTGTACATTGTTTGAGAACTTATTACAAAATTGGCAGAAATTCTTTAATTATTCTTGTATGTCTGTCCCATCTATTTACAGGTAGAGAAAAATTGGGACACCCATAAGACAAAATGAAAATCATCTTTGAGTTTGGGGAGATGAGTGTAATATTTTGTAAAAAAACCTCGAAACGAGACTATTATATACACCAAACATCACAACAATTTAATATCTGTCAAAATTGTCAAATTTATTGTGCCAAACCCTAAAACGAGAAAAATTAAAAAAAATCTGATATGTACACAACGGCGAAATGCCAAAAAAACTGAAATAACTAAAAATGCCAACGTCACCGAAAATAAAATTTAAAATATTTCAAAAATTAAAAAAAAATTAAAACGTCAAAAATGACAAACATATCAAAATTGTCAAAAATGTGAGAAATGCCGGAATTGTCACAAATGTCAAAAATGTGATAAATGTCAAAAAATGTTGAAAATGTCAGAAATGTCTAAACTGTCAAATTTTTCAATGACATCAGAAATGTCATAAAAGTCAAAAACTCCAAGTATTTTAGAAATATCTAAATTTTAGAAATGTCAAATATGAGGAATATGTAAAAAATGCAGAATGGCAAGAAATGTCAGAAATGTGAGAAATGTCAGAAATAGGAGAGATGTCAGAAATGTCAAAAATGCCAAAATATCAATAATGTCAGAATAAGCAAAAATGTCAAAAATGACAAACAAGAAAAATGTCAGAAATATCAGAAACGTTAGAAATGCCAGAAATATCAAAAATTTCAGGAATATCAAAATTGTTAAATATTTCAAAAAGGTCAAAAATGTCGAAACATGTCATAATTATCAGTAACGATAGAAAGTTTAAAAAAAGTCAAAATGAAGAAATGTCAGAAATGTCAAAATTGTCTAACAGGTCAAAAATATCAAAAACACCCAAAAATATCCAAAATAGCAATGAAACCTCAAAAAACCTGAAATGAAAACTGGAAAACCACACTACCCAATGTCAAAACTCTCAAACACTTCAAATATATTTTAGTACCGGTTGTTTCCATATGATTTTCGCTCATGAATGATGAATCATCACTGATGATGTTTAATGGTTTTCATAAAAAATATGCAGTATGTGGATATTCCCAAATTACAAAAATGTTCAATAAAAGTATGTGAAATAATCCCATTTGTCTTGCGACGCCGGGACCTGTCAGCTAATAATTACTTGCTTCACTGCCTTCACTACCCGGCATGGAGCCGATGCCTGCAGAATTCACCTAGGCACAAGTTTTAGGCTAACCCTCGTAGGATGACTCTTGTGCCTGTCCGTCTATAATAATAATATACATATCTCCTGTGAAACTACTGGACAGAATATTTGAATCCAATGCTGGCTTAAATCACATTGTCAGACAATTAAAAATTAACAATTAATTAATTGCTAATCATGTAATTGTAATTATAAGAACTGCGATTAACAAGTAATTAATTGTTAGTCATGGGTTTCCACAATTAGCGATTAATCAATTGTCAATCAATTTAACGTTTTTTGGTTAAGAACTAACAATAAAAAATTATAATGTATGTTTGTTTGTATATTTATATATGTAAATGAGTTCTGAAAACGGCTTTAATTTGATGAAATTTATGAACTAGAAGATTTCGATTTCTAGAAATCGATTGGGTTGGGTCTATCTTTGGGAATAACGGTATTACTTAAAAAAATTAAGTATTTAAAAAACTTAGTGACAGATTGTGAAAATTAAGTTTAGGGACATATATATATTTAATAGTTCTACAGGATGATTCAAAACAAGTAACCTATAAGCAGTTGTATTTGCATATATACTCAAATGTGTTAAAGTATAAGGTCCTATTCAACCAATCAATTAATTGATTGATTGAAATTTTAATTCATTAATGCCTAACACTTCCCCTATCTATATTTCCGACACGACTGACATCAAAATTGTGAAAAAATATACTTGACTCAAACTTTTCAGGAAAAATAAAGCGAAAATTAAAATATTAATATGGGGAACGACAGTTTATAAAGTTAAATGAATGATAAAAAATTAAAATATTTTTAAAATGATCATGAAATATACCAAATAAATATGGTGATTATGAGGAATTTAAATATATATCCTGATACTACTTCTGGGCGCAAATAAATTCATTAAATAATTTTTTTTGCAAACGTCGTGAATGGCGAATAGTTTGATCAAAAGATATCAAAAAGGGAACTTGACCTGTTCCCCCTGCGGAACTAGTGTATACTAATAATTTTAAAAAGAAAATCGACTCATGTACGGCATATCGCCGAAAGTATTCATTTTGAGTGTTATCGAGAACGTTAAATATTTTCCCAAAAAGGCTTGTTTGAGAGACAACTATCGATTCAGAGTGCTGAATTCTTTTTTTAAATCCACATTTAAAAACAAAAACTTTAAAACATTGGGGTACTTTCCTTTGTGAACCTGTATCGCTCTAAAAGCAAGGTGTTAGCTAATGATGATACAAAAATTATTAAAACTTTAATTTTGAAAGGACATAAATCTTGCTACATTCTCTTGCCGTGTTAAAAAAAAAGTTTTATAAAAAAATTTCTAAACACACACGCGCAAAAGAACTGGGCGACCAAGTATAGTAAGAAACCAAGTTTACCGTACTTGGTTTAAGCTGCCATTACTTTGATTTACCTAGCTAATGGGGTTTTAGGAAAATGTTCTGCGTATTTCGAATTTGACAGTTATAGCCCTATAAGAAGGCCTCGGATTAGTACCAGCGGTCAGCCCATCGTTAAGAGGATCAAAATTACACAGTCATTTAAACTTACTCCAGATGTTAAAGATTATCAA
The DNA here is from genome assembly GCA_034190945.1 of Octodonta nipae. NCBI lineage: Eukaryota > Metazoa > Arthropoda > Insecta > Coleoptera > Chrysomelidae > Octodonta > Octodonta nipae. The sequence goes on from CM067222.1 coordinate 881,274, forward strand.
GGAGCAGAAACATTTCAAATAAGTTTAAAAGTAGGAGAGATCCGAAAATATATGGTTTACTGACGAAAAATTTTCATAATAAATCACTAGAAAAATGCATCTAGCAATATTTTTCAATAAGAAAAAACTGAAACAAAACCAAGCTGTTTACTTATACATAGAAAACAGTTCACTGCCTGCAGGAATATCAGGAAATTCTAAGGTTGATTTGATTATTATTGAGTAAAGAGTCAAGCAATTCTAGCAGGATTTGACTCACCCTGTATCGTTACCAAATGAAATTTTTATTGAAACGTTTATTGTCAGTAGCTAGCACACTATTTTTCAGGGGGTGGGAACTGAGATAGACAACATTGTACCACAGTTCGACGAGTCATCTACACTTCTTCCCGAGTACTAAATCTGACGGTTGCTCGTATTACATGCAGATGGCGAAATAGATATTATCGATCGTTTGAAGATTGTCAGTTCTTCGGTTGTTATCGGTTGTCGTCCATTTTGTTATATAGTAATGTAATTAAAACATTTAAAACATATCGTGCATCAAACAAAAAAAAAGACATAATATTGGAGCATTTCTTTTTTAGATTTCCGAATGTTCCAATCAAACGTCTAAAAGGTAATGAATTACGCTATTTAGAAGGTAATTTATTAATTATATTTTTTTGACAGTATATTACAACTAAACTATCCCCAAAAGCAAGAAATACGGCTTCAGCGAATCAACAATAAAAAACACTATTTCAAATGCCCGGCATTCGGTAATTTGTGAAGCTCATTCTAAGGAGGGTGCATTGGAGAGGATAGCATACTACTGAGAAGTGCATTGGCAAGAATAAATTTCTCAGTATGTTCACATTTCTCATATATTCTTATAGTTCATATATTATTTCATTTTAAGTAATAAGAGAACTGTGGGAGATACTTTTTCATGGTTTTCACCAGAAAAAGGTCCTGTTACCATTTGCAGCCCTCAAATGTCAGTGAAAATTCCTGAGGAAGTATATGGTGGTAAGAAGAGGCTTTTCAGTATGATTTTAGAAATCACCATGCATCAGAGTCTACCAGTTCTGAATGCCAAATTATACTGGGATTCCAAGGTAACCAATTTAATATTGGTTTTCAAATTATTCATAATTTCTTTATGTATTTTGCAGCACACAAAAAGGTGGTGAGAAAGAAGTTTGTACTTTCAGTAGATAAGAGTGTGAGGAGTGAACTATCACAATGGAAGAGAATGGAAGGTATTTAAAAAATATAAACAATACAACTATTAATTTCTTTCAAATGTGAAATCAACAGTTAAAGCCAGAGGGCAAACGTTGTTCATTGAATGGCAAAATATTTGCTTTACTTATCAATATATAAACAAAGTGCCAAAAGTTATAAATTTTCATCAAGTTTTTTTAATATCTTACTAAAAACTCTTAAGTAATCTTGTAAATAGCATTCTTTATTTGTTACAATGAGCATATTTTTCAAAATTCAAAGAAAATTTTCTTGTTTTTTTAGATGTAATTATGAGTATTATGCATTTTGATATCAATTATTGTATGACGTATAGTGCCCTATTTTTTAAATAAGTACAATATACTTAATATTTATGAGTATTTTGTGGGAGTTGAATGTATTTACTAATATTTAGGTATTATTTATATTGTATAGTGTCTACTACTCTAAATGCAAAAGGTAGAAAATGAAAATTCAAATATACAGAATATTACATAAAGAAGCAGTCATCACATATTGCTTTCAATATATATATATATATATATATATATATATATATATATATATGTAGATTCCTTGTTGTTGGGGTACATCCATGTTTTTTTTAGATTTAAGTTGTGCACACAACAGTTAACCTAACATTTAAGTAAACTCATATTTGTCATTTCTGAAGGCAATATTTTAAAGTTAATTTCAAAATCTTACCTTTGAATATGTTAAGTGCGAGTTTACCGAAGCGATAAGTTAACTTTTTCATCCAGATTAGAGTAAAAACACAAATGTATATGTTAACAACAGGGAAACTAAATATACAACAAATATTTGTAAACTGTATATGTTATGGTTGTACCTATTTTGTTATTATTATTATGTATGAATAGTACAATGTTACAATTGAATTTGTAATTAATTTTGTAAATAAAAACAAATATATATATGGGGATTATTATTTCGCTGATACCGACATCTACAGTGTAGTTTTAGAACTAGCAGAGGAATACATCGGCTAGATAGTGTACAGATTCCTTTTTTATCGGCAATTGTTTAAATGCAGATGCCTGTAACTCAAATTCACATTTTTATTTACCCGGAAGAATCATAGATGGCTAAATCCGCCATTTTGCGAAAACAATTTTCAACACAGAGTTTCCTATCTATTCTCTATTGTATGATCTGTGACTATTTTTGCAGCTGTCAATAATTTGAAATAGCAGGTATATCCAATAAGGCCAAATTCGTAATTTTGTTTAATGTATTAGGCAAAATAAAATGAATTAGACACCAGGATGTTAAAATATAACTACATTTAACTTGTGATACGTAATTTATGCTATTGAAGGGTTCTAATTCATGACGTCTCGTTTTACACAGGAATATTCCGAATTTCAGAGTCTTACTTTTAAGTCTATACAAAATGACCCAAGAAAAAAAGAGCTTGTTTTAAGATTTGTACAAGTTTGAACCCGCCCGTCATTTTATTTTCCAAACTTTTGACTCAAGCAATTGTCTCTTAAACAAGCCCAATTTAATTAAAGTCTTTTCACAAAAAAAGTACAACATGAAAATAAAACACAGGTTTTTTTTGACAACCCTACATATTAGGTTTACTAAGATTATAACAAATTTGAAAGGTCGTACGGAACCCTTAGAATACATTTCAAGTATAATTATTCCGCACAATAGTCACCACAATAACCTCTAGTATTTAACAATGACCAACAACTTGTAACCGCCTTCAAGCAAGGTTAATCCAACAACTAAAATTGTACTGAACGTCTCAATTTGGTACGTCAGATTTTCCGAAGATAGCGCCTCCAACATTTAAGTCCCTGGTAACTGAGCGACTCTAGACAAGTATCAATAGGTGCCTGATATTTTAAAGTAGCCAATTGGAGAAGGTTTACAAGAGCTAAAGGCAAAGCAGTGGTGTCAAAAACTAACTGCAGTTTTAAAATCAGCATGAAAATTCAACGAAACCTCTCAAAAATAGATTGTTCCGTAATGTTTTCCTTTTTGAGAAACCTTCAGAAACTACATGAATATTTATTTGAATCCTTCAATAATAATGACAACGACATCCAATATAAATTACGTTGAAGTCCTATGAGGTTTAAATCGATATACTTGAATTCTTCTGAAAAATTATGGTCCTTTTTCCGAGTTTCTTTGTTTTGAACACATCGTTAAATTCAATTACGTTCGAAACATAAAAGCAAACATTTATTTTTGAGCGATGTAATTTTATTGACAATAATTATTATTGTTACAGTATAAAAATTAATTAAAATTTTCTTTAGCAAGGGAAATTGTTGTGCTTCATTAGCTATAACACAAACTTCAATTTAGCTTTAGGGACCGCACTTAATTCAGAAATTTCTCGTAAATTATTTCGTTTTGTAAATGAATATTTTAGCTCATAATGTCCAGGAATTATTAAAAAGTGGAATAAATATCATCCGAAACCTTTTAAGTTATAATTTAGAAAACTTATTCCTAGTGAAAAAATGCGAAAAGTCTGAAAAGATACTTTCGGATTTTTTACAACTTCGCAAAGTGCTTGATAAGAGCTTTCAGTTATACTTTCAACCCCTATGACAGAATATGCGAACCCATAGGACTTTTAAGGAAAAGGGAATTTTCAAGGCTTTTCCTTCAGCCTTTCTAATATATGAATGTGGGATTTATTCGTATGACAGCTTAATAAATTAAATGCACTGATTGATATTTCTGTGAGTTTAAATTGTAATTGATTGGATTAGAAATTAAAGAAATATAAATAAAAGAATTGAGGCACCAGACACTCCCAAATCTAGTGTCGTGCTAGTTTAATTCTGTTTCCAAGTGATTTTTATGTTAGTGGTTACGGAGCACAAATTTGAAAGGTTATTCAATATTTCAAACCAGTTATGTTATGTTCTAGATTTTTTCCAGAACCAATAAATCGCATCAGTTGTTTATCCTCTCTGACAGCATAATTACTACGTGTACTGGGGTTTATAAGTGCAGCGTTGAGAGTAATTTCAAAACAACATACATAGCTCGAATACAATGTTAAAAATATAAATTTAATATTTACCCCACCACTTCAATAAAAGTGTTCAATAGTCTATTTCCGTTTGTCAGCAATAAGTTATTGCAGTTCTGCGAATCAATTAGCCTGTCTCGAATGTCGTGCAGATAACAATGCTAGTCATAGATATCTTGCGTAGAACGAAAACTTTATCTAGTTGTGCAATAATCTTCGTAGACATATAATGCGAATCGATTGCTTATTCTAGAAAAATTACAGTTATATATTAAAGGGTGACAGAAGAAATGACAGGCAGTCTCAGCGCATATGTTTGTGAGTAATTAGTGGATAAATTTATTGAATTATACCATTTGATGTACGAAACTACGAACGTGATGACAGGGGGAGCCCGGGATGCTAAATTTGCAGTTACTAAAGCGTCATGGGGATCTATTGGATGGTGAAGATTAAGTCCTAAAACGAACAAAAGTTTATGTAAAGCATTTCATTTTAGTGGGGGGGAAAGTGCGAACACATTTAAAAATATGTAAAAAAACATCAAATGGAAATACTCGAGTGCATCACACATTTAAGGTGAAAACACATTATCATCACGTCACGTGAGCTCATATGTCGTCACATCGACGAAATCTCACATATTGCCATGCCTTAGAAGATTGTAGCTTAGTAAAATTAAATCAAATAACACAAAAATATCCCGAAATAGGCGACACTAGCTTCTCTATGTCACGCGTGCCGAAAATGTATATTTGCAGAAACGAACTCACGTTGTCATGTATAATTGCCGTGAGCTACATGAGGTGACGTGACGTGACCACAGTGTATTTGACGTAATAGCATGTCCTCTCACATGACGTGACGATAATGTGTTTCCACCTTTATAGTCTACACGCGCATTAACTTTGTGATAACCGAGAGATATTAATCTGACGTTTGTATAGCACAGGTGGCTGTAAGAAGGGGTAGAAAGAAAATTATTCGAGCATGTCAGATATTCAGAGGAAACATTAAGTTTACTCAAAAAGTGTCCTATTTAAATGACTGATGATTTGGAGGCGACTTAAAGTCATGACCGATTTTTGAAAATGTAAAAAAATATATGACCTTGAAGTACTCGAGCGCGTCAGATTTTTGTGCTGATGCTTCAACTTGTGCTCCTAGTCGTCTTCAATGATAACCTGACATTTATATGGAGGAATATAGTTAATCTGACAATTTGATTTTTTTTTAATTACTGGAAGTAATAAAAATAATATAAATATATTTGTAATTCTGTCATGTATTGATATGAAAGTACATAAAAATAAGATTAATTTTATTAAAATATAACAACAAAATATTAATTGGAGTAAATTTGTATTAAAATCCTAATAATACAAATAGGGAATAACATATTTTAGACTGTAAGACCATAAAATTTAATTCAAATATGAAAATCTTTATCGAATAATAATCATGTTTTATTTCCCGAGGTTGAATAAAATTGTTATAAAAAAGTAACTATAGTTCGTCGAAATTTTGTTTTCATTTTAGCATATAAAACACAATTTAATTGATCTTCCAGTTATTTGACTATACCCTAAGGGAAAGCATTGCATATTGCCACAGCTATGCTCAATTTGAAAGCCACTGCTGCAAAAAGGAGCGGATATGCATCACTGTTACATGCATACTGCAGCTTAGCCTACCATTATGTCTTTTTGATCAGCTGGGATAGCATCATAGCGGCAGAAGGTGCGAGAGATTGTGGGATAAAGAAAGAGTGAGAAGGAGAGAGTGGTGTGTGAAATACACAGCAGTCAGCAGCTGTACTCCCCACACTTTGTTGATGATTTTAGCTACATCGCCCAATTAGAAACATCAGATTATATTTTATCCGTAATTCTTAAAGAATTTCCTTAATATTTAAAAAAAACCAATCACGCTCGAGTATTTCGAGGTGACGTTTTTTTACAACTTTGTGATTCGACGATTTGCTTATGCCACGCTCAAATCGTCAGATTATTGAAATATACACTTTTATCCATGTACATAACTTACTTTATCTTAATCTGACGCGATTGAGTGTTTATGAGGATCAATTTTTTTTACTAATCTGATCGGCAGTCCTCATCGCACGCCCCTGTATTAAGGGTTCATACATGGTAGGGATACATTAAAAGGACTAAGGTTTCTCCTTATATAATTTACTAACGCGCTCGAGTAATGCGCAGAATCCCAGCTTGGACTTCCCCACAATAAATAAAGATAGTTTTAGATGAGAAAGTTAAACTTTATTCGAAATAGATATCAATATGTCATTTTTCCAAAGTTTACATGTGTAATTTATACACTAGATTACAAGCAAAAAACGGTTAACACAATATGTTGCTTGCTTTTTCATTGATTGTTTTACCTAAACTTGGGAAAAGTATATTTTTTCCTGATTTATTTGTCAGAATTTTGATTCTGTTTCAATAATCCTTCATAATAACAATAACAACATGCATTTAGATGGTCGTGGTGTACTAATAGGTATTTTATTTTTATTTACAATTTTGAATATTTTATTTTGTCCTTCCAATAGTAAATATTTCTATTTCTTTCTATCGCTCTCTCACTCTCTCTCTCTCTCTCTCTCTCTCTCTCTCTCTTCGTTACTGCGTATAAGCAAATAAATGCGTACACATTGTACACATTTTATAAAATCGCTTCAAGCCGAGTTTAGTTCAGACAATTGTAGTCATAAGTCTGACATAAAGTCGTGAAAATAAATATTAAAAATTAAAAGTACAGAAATTAAAAACAAACTTCTGTTGAAAATGGAACTAAAAGGTTACAAACAAATTTAAACTGCATTTGACAGCTGTGTTATACAGTAGGGTCCAGAATAACCCCCTCATAATATCAATATGCGCCTACATAGATGGACCAGTTCTGGAGATTTACATAAATATATATCGTTTCATAGAATGAAGGCATTTACAACCGGAGTCTACCTGAGAGATTTTGTTCCACCTACCGTTTTGTTTAGATCTACTGTAGACATTTATAAAGGTGCCGGTGATCGCTAAGCAAGAGGGTAGTTAGTACGTATCATTTTGCAATAAGGTAGTTCCAGTACTGCATCCCGACTCCATCACCAGATCAGCTACATGGTACCATAATATTCCATTGTTATCCACCCTCCATAAGTATGATAAATACCATTACTACGTGGCTGAAAAATGTTTAGCATAGTTAAATAAAAACTTTCAAATTGCGTCAAATTATTCAACAAAATCAATGATTTGATATAAGAAGTTGATTAAAGCATACGTGTTAGTTCAATCAATCAGATATTTTCAGTTGATTTTTTGAAAATTTTTGGTTGGAAATATTAGTATCTACAGATAATATTGTTCGACAATAACGATTCCCGATAAGGAATCGAAATGATTCATCATCCAGATCAGTATCACACAAAATATGTCCAAACATATTATACAGGGAGACTAGTTGACAAATCGGTAGGCCTTTACTCTGTGAGTTAATCCTGCGAGAGAGTTTCTTCTTTAAGAATGCAACTAGTATCTCGGACAGTTTCAATAAACTGCTCCTAGCTACTACATCTTTATTTAATTGTATTTTTTCAGAAAACTTTGTGAAGAGTGAAAATTCAAAAGAACATCCAAAATATCTCAGATCCGGATTTGTGTAAAGACATTTTAAGAACTCTAGATACACTCAAAATCTATATTCTTGCAGAACCAATCTAATCTAATACTATAAGACGAGCAATGTTTGTATATATATATATATATATATATATGTAACTGACTTCTGGGAAACGGCTCTAACGATTTCGATGAAACTTTCCTATTTGGAAGTTTCCATGGATAGAAATCGGTTGCCGAGAGTTTCATCTTTGGGAAAAATCGTTTTACAGAGAAATTAAATTATTAAAAAAATTATTGACAGTTTGACAATGATGGCGACTACTTTGCAATTTCAAGGCGTTCAATACAGGGTAATTTGGTAACCTACGTAAGAGTGACTCCTGTTGTAAAAATTCTTTTAATACAGGGTGATTTGGTGACCTATTTGAGAGTGAATTTTTTTTAAACATTCTTTCAATAAAAATTGTGTTTGTATGTTCCGAACATGTAACTATTTTATACCTAGGTGAAAAAATTGGCATGGTAGGCAATTTTTGGATGAGTAAGATCTCATTATTTCGCATGTTAATTTGATGCATATAATATGAGTTGGTGGTGAAAAATTATAATTATAAAGGGTCTATCAAAATATGTTAGATGGTCCATAAGAGTTGCTATGCAGGATGGTTAAAATATAGCGTCACATGGAATTATTGTATGGCTAGAAAAAAGCGAGAAAAAATAATTGTGTAGGGTACCCCATAAATAGAAATTAATGATAGCTAAAATACAGGGCGGAGTAAAATTATTGTTATGCAGGTCGCTAAAAAAATATTAATAGAATGTTTTACCTAGCTTATTAGCTTATTAGCATTTGCATTTATAGGGTGGTTGCAATATAGGATGTATTGGAATTATAATTACACATGGTGGTTCAAAGAAAATTAAAATAAGTGGCCATAATCAAATGCATATACAGGGTAGTTAAAACATATGGTGGTGTAAAATTATAGTTATACAGTATGATTTAAAATATATTAGATAACCTGTAAAAAGTTGCATATATAGGGTGGAGCGGAATTATAGTTATACAAAGTGTTTACAAAAATGTTACAATATAAATGAAATAATTTGGAAACAAAAGTGTTTGTAGAAGGTCAAAAGTGGTCGCATATATAGGGTTGTTGAAATATGAAATCGAGTGGAAATGAAAATTAGAATAAAAAGTTTGGATGGGTTTTTCATAAGAAGTTGCACATATGGGGTGGTTGAAATATAGGGGGGAGTTGAACTGTAGTAACACCATGTAAATAAGAAATGTAAGAAAAAAATATTATCTTAGGGGGATTTAAATTAGTTTACATAGCAAATGTCCGATTATTTGGATATATGTACGTTTATGATAAAACCTTGAAATTACGAGTGAAGCTCGGTCACCCAGGTACTTTATTTCAAACTCCGAAATATCCAGCAGTATTTCCTAGAAAACTTCATATCATAATGTTATATAGGTTGATATATCATGGTAAACATAAAATGTTCGCCTGCCATTCCGAAGACATATAAGGTCGAAGTACACGAATTATTCTACAAGAACCAGATAAAAACGACAGAATATAAAGATGCTGACTTGTTAGTTTCATAGTGGCTTCATAAATTGAGACAAGGGAATATATAGCTTGAGGCTATCTTGCGAACAGCATCGTTCGTTCTTTACTCAAACTGTTGTTGTTTTATTTCTCGGATAATCGCATCTAACTGTACGATATTCTGAAGATTACATACCCATGTTATATGAGCAACCAAAAAGAAAAACTTAACTATATACAAATTATTAGCTCCATAGTGAATTGCTTAAATAAATCAGAACAATTTTTTGATGAGAAATGCTGAAACATATTCAGTTTAATTTTTATTTTCACTTTTAACAGGATCTTCGGCGACACGAACCTCTTATGAAATAAAACAATAAGTTTCGTTAACAGAGATACTATTTAAAAGCATCCCATATCAATTTCTTTACATTTTGTCGTTCAGCTTACCACTTATTTTGAGTCGTCAGAAAAGTGGATACTTACATATTACTACATATTACGTATATCGAAGAGCTAGAGATAAAAAAGATGGGAACGACTAATGTGGACAAAGTTGTTGGTTTCTCCATGAAGATGACAACTTAGGGTTGTTGAAACTGCCTTAGTTGTTTTTAAATAAAGATTTGTTTCTTAGAGTGCAAACTGTGTTTATATACATTTAGGGATTTTACCATAAAATTACTGATTATAAATCGGTGAAATTATCAGTGTTATGAAAAGAAATTTGCACAAAATTCATAAATCAGACAAGATTCTTTAAAAAAAAGAGATAGAATATACTCACTGGGGAAGAAATTGCAACACCCAGACGGTGTTTAAATTTAATATTGTTTTGGTAAAACATCTAGTCTTATCAATGATTCAATAAGGTGGTACATTTCTTCTAGAGGAATACAGCTACCTTTATTTGTTTTCATAGAACCTACAATTTATTCCGTGGGGCCTGGGGTAAATTTCCGAGCCTTCTACCCATCATATCCCAAACATTTTCGTTGGGCGAAAGATGGGAAGCTATGTTAACAGATTTATATGGGTCTCTTAAAAAAACTAACTCTAGCAACATGATGCTGAGCATTATCTTGTTGAAATATGGGACTCATGGGCGAATTAAGCTTAAGAGAGTACATAAAGCTTCACTACTTCCTGAAGATAACGTTGCGCTGTGATGTTGCTTCAAACAAGGACTTAAGTTGACCTGCTTCCATGTGCAATAGGACCCCATACTATAACGCCTATTGTTCTTTGTACCTGTCGCTCAACATCAAATTGAGGTTGAAGTATTCCTTCTCCGGGTCGTCTACCATTCTTTAGCTATTAGGTCCACCCAAGCAGACTCGAGATTCATCAGAGAAAAGCAATCTGATGCCATTCCTCATTCGAAGTCCGTCTCTGCACCACTGTTGTCGTTGCCGCCGATGATCAGCGGTCAGAGGTAGAACAAGATGGGGTCGATAATGCTGTAGTCCAAAAGATCTTATACGGCAGTCAACCGTTGAGAATATTTTCTCATTGAGAACCCAACAACAATACTCTGAAGTGTGAACTTTTCAGCGCCAAGTACTCGGTGGACTTTCAACCGCAAGACAGCAGCTTTGCCGGTTAACAGAAGAGAAATACATAACCTCACATTGCGAATTTTAAATCAGGACTTGTAAATTTTCGTGGTGAAGAAATCATCATTCGACTTGAGCTGAAACAAGTGCAATAATAATGGGTCGACTTGTATTTGATGATGAAGAAAGAAGAAAACAACCGCTCCTTGAACTCCATCAGTTTCTATGAAACCTCTCAAGAGATCACTCACGTTCTCAAACAGATTGTGTCTAGAAACGGTCGGCTACCATGTCATGTCCTTAAATGTTTGATATCTTCCGAAAACCAAATTTTGATGATAGTGTAAGACGTGAGCAGTTGCGAACATACTATTCATACGTCAAGTCATTTGGGAACAATGATATACTCAAAATCATCGTCAATCAAACAGATTGAGATGTTTCTCTATCAGCAAATGCTTTCTTCTTCGACAGCGTCACATACGAGTTGTGCGGTACGGACACTTAAAAGATGACCTTGTTCTTCTTACCACTCATCAGCCAATTTGCGAGTTGCGAATATCGGCCCCTAAAGCCCACATGTTAGACTGAAATCTTGAACTTCATTTGTGTCCCTTCGACGTCCGATGCCTACTCTTCTTCTATGTTGGGTATTATCAAACCACGATTAACAACATCTCATAGCAGTATTTGGATTTCTGTTCTACCTCTTTCAACTTCACTTAGCAGGCAATAGTTGTGGCGTATACGTACAATAAGCGTTTTAATATTACTAAACATCAATTTTAATTGCATCAAACAGTTTGTTTTTTGGTAAATTAAAGAATTACAAAAAACTAATACAATATTAATTATAAAAAAAGTTTAAATGAAAAAACATTCAACAAACTTTACCAAATTTTAATCATTTAGTCCTTAGTAAATGATATATGTAGGAGGTACATTACAAAAGAAGCTTAAATAGTTCACTTTATGCTAATTGATCATATATTGCATTATATTGCACTGTACTTCGTGGGTTCAATGTACAGCAGAGCGATATGACAACAGGAATAGGGGAATATGCTCGTCCCAATCACGCTGGTTATTGCTGACGACCTTGGATAGGTGTTGTTCCAAGGTCCGGTTGAATCTTTCCACCATTCCGTCTGACTGTGGGTGTAATGGTGTTGTTCTCGTTTTCCTGATCCCCAACATCTTGCAGACCTTCTGGAATACATTCGATTCGAAGTTACGCCCCTGGTCTGAATGTAATTCCATCGGGACGCCAAACCTGCTGAATAGTTGTTCTACTAGCACCGTCGCTAACGTGGTTGCCTCTTGGTTGGGTATCGCATATGCCTCAGGCCATTTGCTGAAGTAATCCATTGCGACCAGAATGTATTTGTTCCCCCTCTCAGACTCGGGAAACGGACCGGCGACATCGATGGCAATTCTCTCAAATGGGACGCCCACATTGTACTGCTGCATTCTGCCCTTGGTCCGGGTCTTCGGGCCCTTACTGGCGGCACATGTGGCACATTTGCGGCACCAAGCTCTGACGTCTTCGAAGTAATTCACCCAGTAGTACCGCTGGCGAACTTTGTCTAGGATTTTATTCATGCCCAGGTGGCCTCCGGTAATTCCATCATGTACTTCGGTCAGGATGGCTGGTACCTTTTTCTTCGGAACTACCAGTTGGGACTTGGTTTCTCGTCCATCAGCGCTTTCCCAAACTCGCTTGAGCATTCCATTGTCTACTCGTAGAGAGTCCCACTGAGCCCATAACGATTTCAGCACGCCGGAGTATCTAGCTACCTCGTCCCATCGTGGCCTAGGTGCCCCTCTCATTTTGAGTGACAAGATTGGTTCGATGTCTGGATCAGCCATTTGGTCCTGGATGCACTGTTCCGTTGTCCAGTCTTCATTGGCCTGCACTCGGATCTGCCTGATGGAGATACCCTCTCGCTGTTCCGTCTTCAGATAATGCTTGCATTCCGCTCTACAGGGTCTTCTGGATAGAGCATCGGCATTATTGTGCAACCGGCCGGCACGGTGTTCCACCTTGAAGTCGTATTGCTGTAATTTCTCCATCCATCTGGCCAGTTGTCCTTCCGGTGTCTTCATGTCCAGCAGCCATTTGAGTGCGGCATGATCTGTTCGGATTAAGAAATGGCGACCATACAGGTATTTGTGGAAATGGTCTACAGTCCTTATTATTGCAAGAAGTTCTTTTCTGGTGACGCAATAATTTCTTTCTGGCTTCGAGAATCCACGGCTGTAGTACTCGATCACCCTCTCTTCACCATCTTGCACCTGGGATAGGACGGCCCCCAAACCTGTGTTGCTGGCGTCTGTGTCTAAGATGAACTTGCCGGACTGTGTAGGAAAGGCTAGGATTGGGCTGGAACATAGTGCTGCCTTCAGTCGCCTGAATGATGTTTCGCAATCCTGATTCCAATGGAAGGTCTCTTTATCAGTGGTCTGCCGATGTAGAGGGGCGGCGATGGTGGCAAATCCCTCAACAAAACGCCGGTAGTATGAACAGAGGCCCAAGAAGCTTCGGAGTTCATGTTTGTCTCTTGGAACTGGCCAATCAGGGATGGCTTCTATCTTGTCTTCGTTGGTGCGGATTCCTGACTCGGACACTACGTGGCCCAAAAACTCTACTTCTTTTTGAAACAAGGAACACTTCTTCGGATTGAGTCTCAGGTTGGCGTTATTAATTCTGGAGAATACTTCGCCCAGGTTCTTCAGATGGTCGTCGAATGTCTGGCCCATGACTAGAATGTCGTCGAGGTATACTAAGCACGTCCTCCATGTTAACCCGCTCAGTACATACTCCATTAGTCTCTCAAATGTAGCGGGTGCATTACATAACCCAAAGGGCATGACCGTGAACTGAAACAGCCCTTTACTGGTGGAGAACGCTGTCTTTTCTCTGTCGTTTGCGTGTAGACCAACTTGCCAATATCCACTTTTTAGGTCTAGTTTGGAAAACCAACGGGAGCCTGCTAGTGTGGTCAAAGTGTCATCGATTCGGGGTAGTGGATAGCTGTCTTTCTTCGTGACATCATTCAGCTTTCTGTAATCCACGCAAAATCGGGTGGTTCCATCTTTCTTTTTAAGTAGCACGGCGGGAGCAGACCATGGACTGATGGATGGCTCAATAACTCCATTTTGTAACATGGACTCGATGTTTTCCTCGACTGCCTGTTGTTGCCCCAATGGTAGTCGTCTAGGTGGTATTCTGATGGGTTGAGCCTTTCCGGTATCTATTCGATGCTGGATGATGTTGGTGCGACCGGTAGTTCCATTTTTACTGTTAAAAATTTGCCAGTGTTTTGTGATAAATTGCTTGGCTTTCTTCTGGTTCTCTGGTGTGTGTCAAGTGGTCAGCAAACTGTTGTAGGAACTCTTTATCGGGCCTGTCTCATTCACCGACGTCTGGTACTCTTCTTCGCAATTGATGATGGTCTCTACTGGCTCGAAACCATTGGCAATTCTAATGTCGTTGTTGGACAAATTCAGGACTCTGATTGGTATATCTCGTCCGGTTTTAACTATAGCCCGTCCAACTAAGTAGTCATGAGCTGAGTGTACGGGCTCCACCATTCCAACGCAGCTCCCAGGATTGCTGTCTAGCTGCCCATGAATAATCTGTTCTGTTCGAGCGGGAATTCTAGCTGAAGACTTTGCCACAATTTTGATGGGCGTGAATGATGTGTTTGACGGGCCGTGTCAATAAAAATTCCTCATTCAGGAACCGAAGAACATCATATCTCGGGTCGAACATAAATCCATGCTGGCTAATTAGGTCCATTCCCAGTATAAATCGTCCTCAATATTCGCTACCAGGACCCTATGCCGGATCATGTTGTCCCCTATCTGTAGCACGACATCTGCCTCACCCTGTATGGACATGGAATCGCCGGTGACTGTTTTGAGCTGGATGTTATTGATAACTGGCCGAATTTCTGATGCTCTCAAAACCCTGGACTTGGCAATGGACACAGCGCGCCGGTATCGATGGTGATGGTAACTGCTCGCCCGTTGATGGTGCCTCTGATGACTAGGCTGCCGCTATCTCTGCAGAATCCCCGGATGGATAACGTTTTTTGGGCTGGTGGATGGTGAGTCTGCATTCGCCCCCTTATGCTGACTGGTTGGAGTTTCCCTGGTTGGTAAGGTCGGTTTGTTGGCTACCCCTGGTTGGTGATCGTTCCGGTAGCCTTACTCGGCAGTCACGTTGGAAGTGCCCTGTCCGTCCGCAGCGGTAACATGCCCCTCTGGTGCCAGTTCTTTGTGACCGGTCTAATAATTTGTTCAGACCAGCCAGCAGCGCTTGAAATTGTGACTCTGACTCTTCCTGGTTGAAGGAAACAGCTCGGACCCTCGGCTTGGACATGTTCATGACGGCCTCTACTTCCAAAGCCCGAAGTAGAGCTTCACTACTTTTCTTGACGCCAGTCAGTCTTAAATTTCTTTGTACTTCCACATCTCTGATTCCGTTTATGAAACTCTGTGTGGCCAACTGGTCTTTCGTTTCCTCTGGCAGGTCTGGGTAGGACAAGTGAACTAACCGTCTAATTTCTGCTTCGAATTCTTGGAGGCTTTCACCGGATTTTTGGGTTTTTCCACTCAGTTGGACTTGGTATACCTGGCTCAAGGATTGATTGTCGTAACGTTTGTCTAGGATAGATGATCTTGTCGAAATTGCCTTGTTCATCGACTGGAATGCTCTGGAGGAGTTCTAGGGCCGGACCTCTTAAGGAAATTACCAGAGATGTGGATTTTTCATGATTATCCCATCCATTAGCTGTAGCCACGGCCTCAAATTGCCGTTTATACATGGCCAAGATGAACCTTTGGTACTCACGGTGTCTGGTATTTTCCTCGCTGTAAGTCCTGTTGCATTTTTTTAATTTCTGTTTCTAGTTTATTTTGGATGGCACAGATTTTATCTTGTACTTCAGTGTGTACTGTTTGCTTGATGGAACTGATTTCAAATTTTACCTGGCTTTGGATGCAATCAAGATCATCTACTTTTGTTTCAAGAGTATCCACGGTATTTTTTATGGTCTTAATGTCATCATTTATCTCTTTTATATCTGACTCAACTATTTGCATTCTTTCATTACTTGTTTCATTAACTTGTCCTACTATTTGCATTAATTGTTTGAATTGCAGTTGTCTTTTCTGTTCAGTTTCGTGCGATTTAATTCAATTTGATCTTGTTTTTGTTCAAATTTCGAGAACAATCCCTCAATTAAATTATGTTGTTCACTTTTCATCGTGGAAACCAGATTTTGTTGTTTTTCATCGATATTAGTGACAAGATTTCCTAATTCAACTTTAAGTTTATCATCAAAAGATTTCACTAACCTTTGTTGAATTTCTTCTTGATGTTGTTTCTCCTCCTTGTCACGTTTTTCTAGAATCTGTGCTATTTTTTCGTCTAGTCCCTCTGTAACCTGTTTGATAATTTTTCTGGTAGTTTCGTCGGTTTTTCCATACTTCGAGTTTCCATAACTGCACTAATCCTTTACTTCTGACACCAAATTGCACTGTACTTCGTGGGTTCAATTGAAAAATTATAACAACTAATATTTACTTTCACTTTCTAGAACTTTATTTACATTTAAAACAGCTGATTCACAATACATTTTCATATAAGCTAGTCGTCGCGGTATAACTGCCTGGCGATCGTGGCGTTCTTCTTTTATATCACCAGCGTAGAATTCTCCAGTAGAAATCAACATCGTTCCTTCCGGTGCCGAGCCTTTTCGAGAATCGTATTTTTTTATCTTGAAGCGTTTGTTGTCGTGCTGAAATGACACAGGGTCGGCTTTGGGTAAATTTCGTAACAATATAAAGATATATATCCACATATATATAGAACTATATCATTCAACGTATGATGGCCGTTTCGAACCAAGAGTTCTCGTCAGATATAGCAGAGTATGCCTTCATATACTTAAATTACTCACTAGACGGTAGCTGTCACCGTCATATACTAGGTTCAATACACTGACTATGAACTGCATTAATTGAATTTTAAATAATTTCAGGAGTCTCGGCATTCGCCTTTGGTTTAATGCGTTATAACAAATCCTGAAAACTTTCTAACCTGTCGACATTAATTGACCCACAAGAAGAAATTCATTGGTGTCAAATCTGGGGATCTTGGTGGATACTCAATTAGTGCATGTCTACTAATCTATTTACTATTAAAAGTGATGTTCAGAAATCTTCTTTCTTGTATGCAAAATTCGAGCATACAAATGTTGCCCATTGTTTGTGATATAGATCGCTT
>CM067222.1:898694-977810 GCA_034190945.1 Octodonta nipae
CTAGTTGAAAAGAGCTATTCTTTATTTCTTTTTTTTCGAATTTCCGACAGAAATGGTTGATTTTCTCAAAAAGATTAAACTCATTGATATAATTTTTGTTTTCATTAAAAAGTAGCTAAATGATGCCTAAACAAGCTCGCGTAAACCATATGTCGATATCATTTTATACGGAAATCCCTTAAATTTTTAAAAATTCCTAAAAAGGACCGATTTAAAAAAGAAAGGTTTTTAATGTTGCCGTAACTGCTCGAAATGCTCACGCTCTCTGCATTGCTGCAGCCTCTTATGGGTAGAAAAAACTGCAACTTCAATTTCGGCTCTCAGTATTTTACGTATTGCATTACGAATTCGGTTTTTCATATCTCCTCTGGTTGTAGGTTGAGGTCTGATGATCCTGGAGGACCTGGAAACAAACTTCCTCTTTCAATCCCCGCCGTTGAAATAATGCATTAATATGATTTCGCACAATAATAGTAAAATGTTCTGGGCGTTTTGCCTTGTTTCTAGTGCCAGATCTTCCAACAAAGACGGTAATTGATTGGCCAAAAAGTCAAGAAAAACAGTGCCATTTAGGGATTCCTCGAAAAAATATGGCCAAATAACTCTGCCTCTCAGTATGCCACACTACACATTTAAATTCCAATGTCCTTGGTTCTAAAATTCACGCAACCAATGCGGATTTTCTGCAGACCTATAATGCATATTGTGCAGAGTGACACTCCCGTCACCATTAAAGGTGGCTTCGTCGGTCCGAAAAAGTTCAAATAAAAATTCTCTATTTTCAAGTTTTATGCCTAACATCCAATGGCAATAGTACAACCTCCAATCAAAGTCTTCCGATTTCAAGGCCTGATGCAAAACGAAAAAGAAAAATTAAATAAATCCCTAAATATTTTGATAGCCATTAGAACTATTGGGAATTTGAGGATTACACCCAAAAAAAGTTGTCGGAAATGTACAAGCGACATATGATTTCCCATGTATTTTCGCCAGCTGAACACGAATGTGGAGTCAGAATTGCTTCAACACCCTTCAATTTTCAGCAAAACGCTGAAGAATCTTCTGAAAATTTCCATCTTCATTATCAGACTCATTCCTTCATATTCTGAAGGCTCACCTTCTTCACACTCTTCATCACTGTTATTGTCGATATCCATGGGCTCATCAGTGGATTCAGTCGTTCCAAGAGGTTTCTTTAACCGATGTTACATTTGCATACTTTATATTTGATTTATTATGTGAGTTGAAGCCTACTACGTTTGTCATGCAAATTAACAGTCGGTTTTGGCGACAGGTTGACTTCACGTTGCTGGTATCTTAAATTTGACCTGTTATTTTTTTCCCTCCAACGATGCAGTATAGAACTACACGAGTAACATATAATACGAGGAATCCATTCATCATTAAGTAATTTCATTCGAAAGCAGTCATAGTAAACACCCTCAATAAGTGGTGTAATTGTTTTACGATTTTTCTTATCCTAAAATTTCGAACAAATGTAACAAAAAGTATTTTTTACATTTGTACCATTATGCAAAGATTGAACATTTCTTGTAGCTTCATGCTCTGAAACGGCCAAGTTACCCACCGAAACAGAGCTCAGTCCAGCCGCCGATACTGGGAATCGCACTTTTAGTGCGCGTCCCTGTATCGGCATGAAAACCAAAATCCGGGGACTCAGCCAGGGAAATGGTGCCTACCGTCACCATGTGAAGGTGCCCCGGATGCAGCTAAAGAAAACATAAAGATTTATAAATAAAATAAAACGAGGTATTATTTGGTCCACAAAACAGATGGATCATGTATGCCGCTACAGCAAATACCAACTAATAATGAAGAACTTCACTATCTTAAGATTCATTAGAGCTTTACTCGATAATAAAGTACGATGTATCTATTCAGATGTTAAATAAAAGATACTGACTCAAAATACTAAGGGAACCATGATATGCATAAGGAACAACTTTCACGCATCCTAATTCATCTTAAGATTCACCTGGTTTTTGCTAAAACCTATAAAAAATGGAAATACTTTAATTTCAAAGCCGTGTTTAGCGGGAGAAATGGTATGAAAAACTCGACAAGCTTCAACTAACAAGCTGAGAGTTTTAATTTTCCGGAATTTCTTCTGAATTTTGCTGAAGACGGTACAGAAATTATATTCAGAATCCGAGTTCAGCAGAGAGAATACAAAAAAAAACATGCATCACACGAAAATATTCAACTCGCAAGCACAGTCGTCGGTATTCTAAAGATTATTCTGAATTTTGCTGAAGACGGAAGGTCGGTTTAGAACTATACATTCTGAATACGAGTTCAACCGGAAAAATGCTATAGAAATCATGTATCACACGACAAGTTTCAAAAGTCTACATTTTTATGAAGATTCTTCTGAATTACGCTGAAGAATGAAGGTTGATTAACTCTCATACGGACCCGTATTTAGCGGGAAAACATTTTAGGAAACTTTGTATTGTTCATAACGAATGTTACCCATCTATAAGATCTATCATTAGGGAAAATTTTCATTTTTCAGAAGAATCTTCAGCGTTTTGCTGAAAACTGATAGGTGATGGCGAAAATACATTGGAAATCATATGTCGCATTTAAAGTTCAGACAACTTTTTTTGTGTGTGGTGGTGTTGTTATT
This sequence comes from Octodonta nipae, assembly GCA_034190945.1. Lineage (NCBI taxonomy): Eukaryota > Metazoa > Arthropoda > Insecta > Coleoptera > Chrysomelidae > Octodonta > Octodonta nipae. The sequence continues at coordinate 901,345 of CM067222.1, forward strand.
TATGTTTCGTTTAGGTATTCGTTTTCATGGTCTGTTTCTCTTAACTGCCTTTTTGTAATATTTTCAAAAAGGATTTTATTCTGATGAATAAAAATGAATTCGGGAAAAATGAGTTTAAAAATTAAAATTTAAGGGATTTCCCTATAAAATTTTCTTTGGTCTAAATTTTAGAATAGGAACAAAATATCGAGATACGGTTTCCGCGAGTTTGTTTAGGCATGCATTATTTAGCTACTTTTTAATGAATGAAAATAATACCAATAGATTTAATTTTTTTGAGAAAATCAACCATTTCTGTTGGAATGTCAAAAAAACCTTTGTAGCCCAGTAATAGCTTTTTTCAACTAGTTTAAGTTCGTTAATAACGGCTCACCTGTTTCGAAGATACAGGATGTTTTTTACGAAAACATTTGAATATGCGAACTTTTTTTTGAGAGATAAAGCAAACATTGTCAAACAAAATATGTTCACATTATCCTCGACTTAAAAGATCAGGTATTTTTTTGTTAGGTTAATATAGCGGAATTCTTGGAAACACAATCTTCACACTGTAGTTGAGTTACGCCCATAGCGGGCATTTCAGAAACTTGGAATTATTTTTTTTGCCACGAGCCTCTACCATGGACAGTTTCCCAAATACAGTATCTCGCATTTTCAGTTGGCCACCCTGTACTTGATTTATAATATTCACCTAGAGTTCTAATGCTCTAAATGATATGCTTCTCTTTTAGCACGAAATCATTTTTCGATCAGGGTCATTATTAAAGATATTACTCTGAACAACATATATTATTTTAGACAGGAGATATGTGTTTGAATAAACTTTTAATATTTCTATTAGTTGTTCAGCAACCCGAACAAATAATTATTTCTCGGTTCAAGAACGATACCACACAATCCAAGGCCATAGCCCACCCCGAAAAAACAGAAATTTTTTTCGGGGTGGGTTTTCGGGAGGGGGTTGGATCATGCTTCATCAATTTACCAAAATATAATTTTAACTCATATTTCTTAGACTATTTCATTAAAATTAGTCGTTATGTAGTTTAAATGACAGTCTATTAGGCTCCTTGAGTTAAGATTACCTCGTTTTAACATTAAATTTGCTAACTTTGAGGCTCTCGGTGGGGGCGATTGCTTTCAGTATGTGTTACGGGTTTGAATGTCGAAAATTAAGTAAAAATTCCAGACTGGTGTACTTTTGTTTTCAGTTTTGGCCTATTAATTCCATCGTTGTAATTTTGTTTCCTTATAAGGGGGTAGCCTCCATCATTAATTTTTCAAATCAAGGATTATTTTTTGATATGTTTTTTCAGATGGCATTAAATGCTTTTTAAAATTTTGTTTGGTTTTGTTATTTGAGTACGTGTTAAATTTTGTAATAATGTAATTTACCTACTACTTTCCCCAAAATTGCTATAACCGTTATCTTTATTGAGATTCCACCAAACAGAAACTTATATTGCCTAATAATTACCTTTTTTCTCAACTCTGTGTTGTAAGTAAATATATAGTTTATCTATTAATATTAAAATTATACTGTTGACAGCATGATTTTTATGTTCTTTATATTTTTACAGGCTAAATGTCATATAACTAAGTTAAGGTTCCAAAAACCAGGAAATTATTTATAAGTATCGTGAGATCGTAAGATTTACTTTAAAATCATGAATCTGACAGCCATACATGTGGCAACCATATTTTTCTTATAAGCAATAACGCCCCCTTGAGGTTGAGCTTCCACATGAACCATTCTCATAAGTCCATTTTGTTTATTGATTGTTGAGTTGGTACTTTATAGCACAATAGCACTAGTTAACAAACTGAGCCAAATCAATTCCATAAACTGCTATGATACTTTTGTGGCCAAAAGAACTGTTATTATGACTACCTTGCAATGTAAATTAGAAAAATGTTTTTTTTCACGCATTACTTACCAGGTATTATTGGAGTGTCCATGTGTCCACCTAGAAGTCCTTTGTATGAAAATCTGTAAACATATATATCTGTGTTTCCGCATCCTAGTTCAGCTATCTTCATGATAGGTCTTGAAAATTGTGTGTCGCTAGAAAACTATAAATATCTTTATAAAGTCAACGAGTTTCTATTTGGAAACTATAGTTAATATGAATTTATAACTTTACGAAGTATCTACTACTAGGTACCCGAAAATGAAAAATTCTCATCATCCGACATGTGACAAAAAGGAATTGTTTTTTTCTAGTTTCTGATTTTATCTTTTAATGAGAAACTAAAAATGAATAGTATCAATGTCTAACAAAACTCATACTAAACATTAACAGTCAGATACTTCAAAATTTTAGATTTAATGAAAACAAAGAGCAATGTAATTTTCATCATTTTCCCTAAGAATTGAAATTTAGAACACCGTGATTTAATTGTACAACTATAAAATTGGTAAAAATGGGAAAAGTCATAGACTATAGAAGAATTATCTTTGTAGAACTTGGGTATGTTCAGACACATACATGCACCAACAAATAGCAGAAATCACTATATATATTAGTAGAAATTCATAGATAAATGTATATTAAATGTTGAATTATTTTTTTTTGATGATTGGTGGTGGGCTGATTAGGACTGCAAAATTTATATTTTTGTTCATGTATCTCCAAGATATGTAAGCAAATTTACTGATCGATATTCTACATGCCCAATGTACAGTTAATGTGAATTATTATTGCCAGTTGTTACGGTGGGCGAAAGCCGCGTATTCGAAACAAAAAACAAGGAATACACTGTAAGAAGTGTGCTGAGAAACTCTCGACCACCCTCCTTATAGCCCTGACTTGTCCTCTTGTAACTATTTTCTGTTCGTGCCTCTGGAGTAATCCCCGGGAGGAAAACGATTTGGAATAAATGAACAAGTCGAGGAGTACATGCGCAGTTGGCTTACAACTCGCCCTCAAACATTCTATGAACAGAAAATCCTGAAAGTCGGTGGGTATATCACCCAGGAGGGTATATTGAAAAATGCTAAACCATTGATGTTATAATGTTATTCAATAATTGAAAAAAATTTCCGTTGATTTATGATTTACCCTCGTTATTGTCTTGCTGACTTTAATTGTCAGCGTTTTGAAATAAAGTCGATCGCAGTATCACAATTAATTTATTCGACGATTTTAAAAGGAAAAAACTTTAGAACGGACATAATGAGTCAGAAAATGGAAAATCAAAGTCAAAAATATAATTATGGCAAGTCAATAATATTAATATATAGTTATGAAATACTGAAAAATAGTATTCATTTCCAGCGCTGTAAAACCTTAACTAATGAACAAATTTAAAAAGTTTATAATGAAAATTATTCCTTAAAACACCGTCTATAAAAATGGTATGATGTCATTTTTTTGTAAAATGATTAGTTATATTGACAAATAGAATTTTTTTCTCAAAAATTTTCAATGATTTTCGGTTATAACCCTTTAACTTATGGTTCTACGACCTACAAGTTACTTGACAAAAATTGTGGACAAGTTTATTTGCAACAACACATTTTAAATAGTTTTTTTTGTGAAACCTGTAGTTTGTCAGATAAATCAAAAAAATCGTTTGGACCACTTTTTCCAAGATGGCGGCCGTGGGACAACAAAATGTAACATTTCAATCGAGTAATTCTGATATCCCACCGTTTCTCGTCCCTGGGCTATCAGCAGACAGTTTGACAGTTGCCATGGCGTTTGTATTAGGAAAAGAATCAAAGCGATTTGAAATGAATGTCAGTTCGAACGCAGTAGTAAAATGAGAGAGTAAGGTGCTTCTTCCACCAGTACTTTTATTTAATTCCGAATACCAAAAGGTAGACTTTTAAATTGATTTTACATTCAATAAAACAAAACCAAAAGAAAATTAATTTATGAGGGATTGTACTGAAGGATCTGGTAATTAATACGTTCCTTTCAGATGGTTAAAATATTACTTTAAGGCAAAATGGGAGCATTGTAAACTTCACTTAAAATCAAAAGCCCTAAAAAAAGAGATTTGCGAGAAAACATTCTGAGCCGTAAATTTGAGATTCTCATAGAAATGAAACAGTCTGCCGAGTTTCAAAATTTTAACGTATCGTATATAATAACTATGGACGATTGAAAATTACGTGTTTTTACAGTTTTTTCCAAATAACTCCAATCGGCTATATGAACCTATCATTTAGTCGCTTTTGAAATTACTTATAAAACAAACTTACTTTAGACACTAGAATTTTTCATTCAGTTGCTAAAAAGTTACAAAAACTGCCAAAGTTGCGGTTTTTGCAACTTTAAACACTCGGTATAATTAATTAAGGAATAAAAATTTGTTCGTTTTTATTTGTTATGCTATATACATTCTTCAAGAAAAGCCAATCAAACACCTGTGGAATTTTTTTGCAATTGAAAATACTTCCCTGGAATATTATAAAAAAATATTTAAATGTTTAGCAAAAAAGCATGTCTCAGATTTCAAATTATCCACGTTATTACATGTTCACAATTGTTAAGTAGCTAAGATCCCATTACATACAGTCGATTAATACTAGAGGGTTAATAAAATTCAATATAGGGTGCTAGATTAATAACAAGCTGGACCCAGAACAAGAAAATAAATGTGAAATAGAAAAGGCATGGACTTCATTTGTACTGATAAAAGGACTTTTGTGTGACTCCCGCCTTAAAACTTATTATATGGAGTAGAATCTTGAACGCTCACGATCGGTTAAAAGTATTTGAAATGTGGACAATAAAATTCCGTAAAACCTCCTATTTGATTATAAGAAAGTAATAAATACTATCCACAGATTATACATACTATCTACCTCAACTAGTTGTGAAAGGAAAAATCGAAAGAAGCAGGGGCGTTAGGAGAAGGAAACTTCCATGAATAGGATTTAATGCCAGTTGCAGAAATCAGAGAGCAGTTCGCCAGCCTTCATTAAATTAAGAAAACACCTCAAGAAAAAGAAGATAGCTACACTCAAAGTGAAAAATATAACCCTTAAGGTATAGGGTTATTAATGAAATTGGCGAAGATTCAGGTACATACATACAAAAAAAATTCAACCGAATTGATCATCTCCTCTTTTATTGAAGTCTGTTCCTGATACTAGAATAGTTTCTAAGATCTTTTAAACGCTTAGGCTGTGTCCCAAGACAAAGTAACAATTAAAAACTGCAACTGCAGTCAAAAAGGCACCAATTGAGCGATGCGACAATTTAAAACTGCGTCAATCGTACGAATTATTTTGAAAAAAACAGAGATATAGGGCCTCACCTGAACTTTACAGAAAAAATAAGGAGAAACCCTTAATATTAATTTTTGGGGGGCAAATTACCGAATTAAATGGAAAATATAATATTAAAATTGTTTCTACCGTATCACGTAATATATCAAATGAGAAGGCTCATTAAGACGAAAACAAATATATTTTTTCACATTTTTTAATATTACTTAAAAGATATTAACAAAAATAAAAAAATGTGTCCCCCCTCCTTATTTTGGAAACTATAAGCCGTAAAATTTTGAAAAAATTAGAGATATAGGGCCTCACTTGAACTTTAGTGGAAAAATAAGGAGAAACTGCTAATATTAATCTTGGGGGGCAAATTACTGAATTAAATGAAAAATATAAAATTAAAATTATTTCACTCATTATGCAATACATCAAATCGTAGGGCTCATTATGACGGATACAAATGTATTTTTTTCATATTTTAAATATAAATATTTTAAAAGACGTTAACAAAAATAAAAAAATTACCCATTCTCCCCCCTTTATTTCCGAAACTTTAACACCTGAAATTAAAACAAAAATAGGAGTATATGGCCCCACTTGAACTTTACAGGAAAAATAGGGAGAAATCCCTAATATTAATTTTTGGGTGCAAATTATTTACAGAAAATTAAAATATATATTTTTTAAACGCATCATGCAATATATCAAATAAAAATGCTTATTATAAGGAATACAAATGTATTTTTGCATATATTATTTTTGAAATAAATTGTTTAAAAGATATTAATAAAAATATTTGAAAAATTACTCATTCCCCCTTTTTATTTCCGATCTATAAGACCTAACATCTAAAAAATAGACTTATTTGACCTTATTTGAACATTTTTGTGGGGTAAATTATAGTAGTAAACGGAAAATCAAAATATGAGGAATACAAATATATTTTTTTCATATTTTTAAAATTAATTGTTTACAAGATAGTTACATGAACAATCCACAAAGGATGCGCTGATGAAGCACAGACGCCACGAGCACACAGTCAGCAGCGCCGTCGTGTCGCCTTGACATTATATTTCGTTTAAGCATTAATTTGCATAATGTTAATCCAATTTGTTTACAGTTCGACTAGAATCTTTGAGTAGTTGAGATGCTTTTGTCTTAGTCTAATAAAACTTGTAGTGCTTGACTTAAAATAAATTGTTTTTAAAAATTAAGTTTTAAGAAACGAGTATATTACTGGCGCAGTCAGTAGGATTGTGGAAGTATCCAGGCAAAGGAAAAACTTCGTTTTCAAACGTTTATTCACAATTCTGAAGAACCAACTTCCAACCGGGAATTTGGACGACCATTGGACAAAGCAGATCAGTAGTTCCAGATGCATCGAGTCATCACCAGTTACTTATTGTAAGTAAAAAATTCTTGTCGACTCCTTTGTACCCAAATCCTTTTTGATCAGAGTGCAGAGTTAAATTTAAGAAAAACATTTTTGAAACTGAACGAAAATCTGTGAATAAGATTTCCCCATTTTGAAAAATTGCTTTTAATAGCAAAGAAACGATTTCTCACGAATTTAGTAATAGTTGTGTATACATATTTAATCGTAATTATGGTACCACCACCTGTCTTCGACGTAAAAAACTTGGTCATCTTACCAAACTTCGAAGGTAACCCTAATGAACTTCACGATTCTTTTAATATCTCCACAACTTTATTTACACACTACTACGACAGCACGAACCAGGGAAGTCTCCAGAACATTTTATTATTCCGAGGAATTCTGAGCAAACTCACTGGTAGAGCAAAAGAAGTTGTCTCCGTTTATGGTTGCGAAACATGGGACGATGTAAAGATCACCTTCATACAAAACTTTGGGGATCAACGAGATGAAAATTCCTTAACCAAAGACTTGGTCAATCTGAAGCAATTACCACACGAACAACCATTACAGTTCTATGAAAAATGCATGGGAATTTTAAACGCCTTGTGTAATTACATTGATTTACATAATGATAATGTAATCATCAAAGGTAGCAAGAAAGATTTCTTTAGAAAGCAAGTATTAACCACGTTTTTGGCTGGGTTGAGAGAACCCTTAGGCTCAACCATCCGAGCAATGAGGCCAGCAAACCTCACTGTAGCTAGGCAATACATCCAAGAGGAGAATAACATAAACTACCTCCAGAAAAACCAAGCGTCAATACATCCACCGCCAAAACAACAAATTCCAGCTCAAAATAAATCCAATTGGCTGCAACCACAATTTCGCCCATCAATGCCGTATCAGTACAGACCTCAGTGGCAACAACAGCAACAACCACGCCAATTTCCAAGCGGACCTGTGATGCTGACGCCGAAATCACTTCCACCTCGACGCCTGCCAACTAACCAACAGGTTTTCGGAAAACCGCAAAACGTATGGAAACCCAAACCTGGCACTCCAAAATTATCCACACCAACGCCAATGAGTACTTCATCGAACAACACCTTCAGACAACCACACCAAAATCAATTTAGAAATCATTTTAGGCCACACCCAAATTCAAAACCAACATTTACTTTTGAAGAGTTATTCAACATAGAGCAAGAAGAATATTACCCTGAAGATCCGTACTACCTTGAGGACCAAGAAGACCCAGAGTACGACTACCCCGAATACGAATATAATGTAGAGGAACCAACTACATCAGAACCGACAGTAAATTTTCCTCTAGAAGCCAGTTCAACGGGAAAAACATAGTAGAACTTCACACGTTTACCGACAAAAAAGAGCGTCCATACATCGCAGCATCAGACCCACCATTAAACCTGCTTATAGACACTGGTGCTACGAAATCATTTTTAAATCCTGATATCGCTCAAAGATTTTATAAAAATTTTATAAAACATGAACCTTTTGTTGTAAGTTCAATTTTCCAAAATTATTCTCAAGAATTTTGCGCTGAAATACCTTCTTTTTCAGAATTTAATTCTAATAACAAATTGAAATTTTATTTATTTAAATTTCACAAAACATTCGATGGATTAATTGGTTTAGACAATTTAAAATTATTACAAGCACGTTTAGACTTTCCAAAATCAAAATTACTGACTGAAAACTCGACTTTACCCATACACTATTATGAAACAAACAAAACACAATTTTACTCAATACAATTAGATCCACACTCTATAACACAAGTTAGACTACCTGTTTTAGAAGATCAAGGACCGATCCTTCTTCCAAAACAAATAATTCAACGTGCAACACTTCATGAAACCCTTAGTGAAGCCAACAACCAACTTGCCCATGTAGCTTTGGTTAACAACAGCGATGAAGAAATTAAAATAGCCCTTACGGAACCGATCGTTGCGAAGAAAATCGACCTTGAAGATTATCACATTTTTACAGCAGATATTTCAGACATCAACACTGAAGGACAAAACACGGACATTGAACACCTTATTAGGACCGATCACCTTAACAGTGAAGAAAAATTCCACATCACAAAATTATGCAAGAAATTTTCAGATGTCTTTCATCATCCTAATACACACCTAACCTTCACCAACCAGGTAAAACACCGAATAAGGACAAAAGATGAAGTTCCTGTATTTACAAAAACCTACCGATACCCTTATTTATTTATTTATTTATTCATTTATTTTTACTGTTCAAACAGGTTTTCACCCAACTACAGAACAGGACAAAAAGCAACTTAAGAGTAACAATAAGTAAATTAAAAATAACAGTTTTAACCTAAGTTTACAACAAATATCAACGATATTGAATAATTCAGAATATGTACACAAGCTAAAAGTAAAAACTGTATCTTAGAGCTGAGAAAACAGACAGTTCAGACACTTATATAATAAATAAGATGAATAGACTATTTCAGTTGTCTAAAAAGCAGGTCTTTATGGCTGAAATAGTACAATTAAAGATGTCAAGCTGGTAATTCACCGCATTACACTTCGAACACATTTTATAAAGTGGAGAACGTTTTAGAATATTAGTACGGGAAGTGGGAAGGTAAAACGTGTGATTTGTCCTAGATATGATTCTAGGCACAAAAATATTTAGTTTTTGCAGAAAAATTGAGTCGTTAAGTTTATTGTTGATGAGTTTAAACAGAAAAATTACTGAATGACTGTCTCTCCGATGACTCAGTCTATCTATTTTATGTCGGGTAAGAAGTTCAGTGTTTGTGATATCAATTCGCGGATAAGCATTTTCTATTCTATATGACAGGAGTTTTAAAAACCGTCTTTGAATTAACTCTAATTTTTGTATGTGAATCATGTAAAATGGACTCCAATTTTAGACCTCACAAAAGCAAAATATAACATTTTTAATGTCTCTTGTTGCACCAAATCTCGGGAGTTACTGGCAATAAAGCCGTACATCTTGTTGGCAGCAGAGAAAACGGAATCGATATGAGCAACAAAGGAAAGCCTACAGTCAAATGTAACACCCAGGTCAGTAAAAGTGGGCGGTCGCTCAAGAATAGAATTATTAATTTTATATTGAAAGTCGATAGTATGTTTCTTTAATGTGTACGACATTACTTTACACTTACTTGTATTGAGAGATAAATTATTATTTTGGCACCAAATTTCAATCGGTTTCAGATTTTGAGAAAGTCTCTCGCAGTCGGAGATACTATTGATTTTACAGTAAATCTTCAAGTCATCAGCATATAATAAGCAATTTACGTCTAACTTATTAACAATATCATTAATGAAGATATTAAATAAAAGAGGCCCCAAGTTACTGCCCTGGGGGACATCTGAAGTGGCCACGTATTCGACCGACTTAAACCCATTAAAGACTACCGACTGTTTCCTATCACTCAGATACGACGAAAAATGTTTAATCAATGAACTAAACTGAGCTAGTTTAGATAATAGAATTCCATGATCGAGTCGGTCAAATGCCTTCGAAAAGTCCGTGTATACTACATCACACTGTACCCGATCGTCTATATATTCAGCCAGAAATTGAGTCATGTTGACAAGGTGTGATAGTTGAGCGTTCTTTCATAAATCTATGTTGATAACACGTAATAATATTGCTAAGTTGAGAGTACATTCTATTATAAAGTAATGTTTCAAACACTTTACTGAAGTTACACAATATTGAAATTGGACGAAAGTTGCATATGTCAAATTTGTCCACAAGGAAGAAGTACAGAAGCAAATATCATCAATGTTAGACGAAGGAATTATTAGACCAAGTGAGTCACCATGGTCATCACCAATATGGGTTGTCCCTAAGAACCGGACGCCTCTGGAAAAATCAAATGGAGAATTGTAGTCGATTACCGGAAGGTAAATGAAAAAACAATCAACGACAAATATCCCCTACCGAACATAACTGATATCCTAGACAAATTAGGCCGTTGTAAATATTTCACTACTTTAGACCTTGCGAGTGGTTTCCACCAGATAGAAATGGCGGAAGAAGATGTACCCAAAACAGCTTTCAATGTTGAGCATGGACATTACGAGTATGTAAGGAAGCCCTTCGGACTCAAAAATGCCCCTGCAACGTTTCAAAGAGTTATGGACAACGTATTGAAAGGACTTCAAGGAAAAATATGTCTTACGTACATGGACGACGTTGTAATCTTTTCTTCTTCGTTACAAGAACATTTAGTAAATTTGTCAAAAGTCTTTCAACGTTTTAGAGAAACAAATCTAAAAGTACAACTTGATAAATCCGAATTTTTAAAGAAAGAAGTCGCATTTTTAGGACATGTCATCACACCTGACGGAATAAAACCTAACCCGGATAAAATTAATGCCATATTGAAATATCCAATTCCAAAAACAACGAGAGAAATTAAAAGCTTTCTCGGGTTATTAGGATATTATCGAAAATTTATAAAGGATTTTGCCAAAATCACAAAACCCTTGACAGCCTGTTTAAAAAGGGACGCAAAAATAGAACATACAAAAAAATTTGTTGAATGTTTCGGAACTTGCAAACAATTACTTGTTAATGAACCACTACTTCAATACCAGGACTTTTCTCAACCTTTTAATCTTACAACAGACGCTAGTAACGTAGCCCTAGGCGCAATATTGTCCCAAGGCCCTGTAGGCAAAGACAAACTCATCGCGTACGCTTCACGAACTTTAAACGATAGTGAATCCAACTACTCCACTATAGAGAAAGAAATGCTTGCTATAGTGTGGGCAATTAAGGTATTTCGTCCATATTTGCTGGGCAGACCCTTCAAAGTCCTGAGTGACCACCGCCCTTTACAATGGCTATTTTCAATAAAAAATCCAAATTCTAAGTTAGTCAGATGGTGATTAAAACTCGAAGAATTCGATTATGAGGTTGTATATAAGAAAGGAAAAATAAATACCAACGCAGATGCCCTCTCAAGGATCGAAATTAATACGAAAGAAGTAGAGGAAGAAAAAGAACATTTTAACTTAAGTCAATAAATGGAAAATTTCAACAAAGAACTTTCCAGTCAACAGCAACTCGACAATATTTCTATGTATAACAATCCCCCTGATGAACTTGACACTGAAATTATGAATGAGATGAATCAACAACGCGAACATCCAAACAGCGAATCTACAGACACAGCCGATGATAACCTCGACCTAGAACAACGTAACTCTAACTTAAATCGCGATACATCCGAAACAGACACAGCTGATGAACTTATTGACCTACCTCAAGACGAGAGCGAGAGTGACAGTGGAAACACTATACATTCACAACAAGAATCGCCGACTCTTACAATACCCATATCGGAAAAACCGCTATTATAACAACAAACAACAAAGTAATAATGAAATTCGTTAAATATTCTCCCGCAAATCCCGCAATTGAACAAATCTTTCAAAATAAAAAGAGAATACACATTCAAATAGGAAAAAATGATGCAGTTAAGAACCTTCTTGACTTTTTCAAAAATTTCATTCCACCTAAAATTAAAATTACTCCGGAAGTTATATATCAACCAACGTGTGAACTTTTGAGAGAAATGTTCAAAAATTCTGCATATGACCTGGTAAAATGCAACACAATCTTAGAAGACGTAAACTGCGAAAGAAAACAACAGGAAATAATTAAAAATTACCACGAAGGAATAAGTAATCACCAAGGAATTAATGAGACAGAATCCCAACTGCGAAAAAGATATTATTGGCCATCAATAAAAGCAGATATCGAAAATTACATCAATACTTGTGAAATTTGTCAGATCAACAAATATGACAGAAATCCAGCAAAACCAAAATTTATGGTAACCCCAACACCTACGAGACCAATGGAAATTATCCATCTCGACACATTCCAAGCAGCAGGACAGAAATTTCTTACCATTATTGATTCCTTTTCAAAATATGGACAAGCCTATCCTGTGGAAAGCGCAAACGCAGTAAGCATTATCAAAAGTCTCCTAATATTTATTACGCACCATGGCATTCCAAAAATGATAGTATCAGATAATGGAACAGAAATCAAAAACGGACTTATGCAAGAATTTGCTGAAACTCACAAAATAACTATTCACTATACTACTCCTGAAAACCCCCAATCCAACGGTATGATTGAAAGATTTCACTCTACTATTATCGAACATTTACGAATTTTACAAACAAAAAATTAATTACTTAAAATCAAAGATCAAATGCCCTATGCTATACAACAATTCTACTCATTCCACTACGAAACAAAAACCAATAGATATTTTAAACGGTCATTTAAACACTCACGACCCTTTGGATATAGATATTGACAAAACCTTAATGAACAACTATATGCAACAACACCGCGAAAAAACAAAAGTTTTATACAAACAAATAAACCAATTAGCTATTGATACAAAAAATAAAATTATTGAAAAACAAAATCTTAAGAGACAACCACCAGTAAGCTAGAAACCCAATGCCAAAGTGTACACAAAAACCAGTACCCGACAAAACAAGCTCTTTCCAAGATATAATCCCAAAATTGTGAAAAAAGACAATCCCGTCACGATACAATCTCAAAACACCCTAATTCATAAGAAAAACATTAAACGCATTCCAAAATGTGATTCCAAAAAAATCATTACAGATGGAACATCGTGGCAGCTCAAGAGATAAAGATCCAGGACTTGAAAGAAAATCCAGGAATCCTTCCCCTGAACCTAGGACCAGCAAAGATCTAGATTAGTACACATGACTTCATTCATTTCTACAATTTAACCCCAATAGCACAAGAAATTAGCTCAATAGAAAATCAATATGAAAACGCTTCAAGATCAATATCAGCCAAACTAAGCTTACCATACTTCGAGATGTTACATAACTTTGACCAAAGTCTCAGATATCAATTAGAATAGAAAATTCCAAACAATTTCTCCACATTACAGAAAAAGGAGAGGACTCTTCAATTTTCTTGGGAGCGCAGTAAAAGTTATATCAGGCAACTTAGACCAAGAAGATGCTCAAAAATATGATGAAGCCATATCAACACTCAAGAAAAACCAGAAAAATATTATTAAAAAGGTGAATCAACACATGTCTTTGACTACCAAATTAATAGATAATTTCAATAAGATAGCGACTCTGTTAATTCACAATCAAAAAGTGAAAAAGAAATCAGAAATATTAATGATGACTTCACAAAATTTGTGTTTGATTTTAATCATTATATGCAAGCCAGAAACATCTTGGACCAATTAAATTTATTATTACAAATAATTTTGCAATTATTAACAGATCTGGAAAATGCAATCACTTTTGCAAGAACTAATACTCTTCATAACAGTATTATAAAACAGCAAGAAATTGAATGGATTATAAAAACAATGTTAGAAAACCATAATGAAAAACAACTATTTTATAGTGAGAAAGAAAACCTGATCAAATATTATGATCTTATATCTGTGGATGCCTACTATTCAAACGAAATGGTAGTATTCATCCTGCATTTCCCGATATTATATCCCGAAGAATTTACCTACTACCACCAATATTCGGTACCCACAATAAACTTCACCACAATTATTCCACCCTCACCTTACCTGACAATGAATTATGGACTCTATCAGTACTCTACGCAACAATGCAAGAAAATCAGCAGCAAGTACCTCTGCCAGAGCATTTCGATCCAGTTCCAGAGCAAGACTCCAGATTGCATTTCACACATACTTCAGCTGTCAGAAGAAGAAGCCCTGTGCCAATACGTCCCGATAGTCATCAACACCACCTTAATTGAGCAAATCACGGATGCTCATTGCATCGCAATCTTCCCGAAATCCACGAAGGTTTCGACACAATGCCAATCCTCAGGAATTCTACAACTCCAGGGAACATTCCTGATCGAGATACCACATGGATGTGAATTCAGTACGCCTGAAGAGAAATTTACCAACACCAAAAACATAGTCAAGGAACAGCCAATGACATTGCCAAAAATAAAAACAACATTCATTCACCAGTCAACAAGGACCAACCCAATCCAATTAGAAAAGGTTTCATTAGATGAACTCCACAAACTCCAGGAAGAACAGCATCGTCTGCACCCCATTGAGACCATCGAAGTCAATGACACTGCCCATTTTTGGTCAAGCCCAATTTATATTTTGATAACTATTTGTGCATTAATTTTGTTATACAGATTCAGAAACAAGCTACCATGCAGAATGAAGCCACGAGAAGAGCCTTTCAGGGATGGAACCCATACAGTCCTGTTCGTCCCTCCCAGAACTTCATCTAGGGATGGAGGAGTTACATGAACAATCCACAAAGGATGCGCTGATGAAGCACAGACGACACGAGCACACAGTCAGCAGCGCCGTCGTGTCGCCTTGACATTATATTTCGTTTAAGCATTAATTTGCATTATGATAATCCAATTTGTTTACAGTTCGACTAGAATCTTTGAGTAGTTGAGATGCTTTTGTCTTAGTCTAATAAACCTTGTAGTGCTTGACTTGTTTTTAAAAACTAAGTTTTAAGAAACAAGTATATTACTAGATATTAACAAAAATAGAAAAAAATTCTACTACCCAAAATTTTACCCACTTGAACATTATAAGAAAAAATAGTAGAAAACATCAATATTAATTTTATTTAATTATAGAATTAAATGTAATGTAATGTCATGTAATATATCAAATAAAAGGGTTCAATTTGAGAAATAAAAATATATATTTTTTCATATTTTAAAGACCATTTGTTTAAAAGCTATTAACAAAAATATTAAATATTGACTTATTCCCCCTTTATCTTAGAAACTACACGATCTAAAATTTTTAAAAATATATTTTATTTGTATTTTTAAAATACTGTGTCTAAAAGATTTAATAATTTAGTATTTTAATCTTGACCCATTTTCCATTTTATCTTCCAATCTATTGAGCCTAAAATTCAAGCAATAGATTATATGGGGCTTCACTGAAATTTTATTAGTAAAATAAAACCCCTGTTAATTTTGGGGACAAACTAGAAAATTAAATCAATATTTGTATAAAAATCAGGAGAATCATGTAGCAGATAAAATATAAAGTCTCTGTGTGAGAAATTAAAGTGTATATTTTTCATAAATGTAAAACGGTTAGTTTAAAATATTGTTATATAGTCCGTGTGTTCAATTTAAAATTATACAACTAATATTGACTTTCACTTTTCTAGAACTTTTATTTACATCAAATTTAAACAAAACAGCTGATTCACAATAACATTACAATATACGCTATTCGTCGCGGTATAACTAACTGCGGCGAGGATGGTCCCCCTTTTAAAATCAGTGTCGAATTCTCTACTATAATCCAGTGTCAATTTTCCAGTTGTCGAGTTATGATCGAAAAGTTTTTCTCCCGTCCGAAACTTCTAGCTTTTTTTTAGATTCCAGCGATCGTTGTCGTACTGAAATAAAACAGGGTCGGCTTTGGTAAATTTCGTAACACTGCCCCCCTTTAATTCTGATCGTCCCGATCAGAAACATCCTCTCCATGGTAGGAAGCAACTCGATCTAAATGGACCACCTTTAACTTAGCCTTGGGGTTTCGACAGATCCGGTAGATGACGTCATTAAGCCTCTTGACCACCTCGTATGGACCATCCCAGGCAGGAAGGTTCTTCGGGGGAGCCAAATGCCAAATCGCAGGGTAATCGCAGCTCCTTTCCGAATAAGACCCTGGCTGGGGTCAGGCCTGTACTATTATGTACGGCAGAGCGATATGCCAACAGGAATAGGGGAATATGCTCATCCCAGTCACGCTGGTTATTGCTGACGACCTTGGATAGGTGTTGTTCCAAGGCCCTGTTGAATCTTTCCACCATTCCGTCTGACTGAGGGTGCAATGGTGTTGTTCTCGTTTTCCTGATCCCCAACATCGTGCAAACCTTCTGGAATACATTCGATTCGAAGTTACGCCCCTGGTCTGAATGTAGTTCCATCGGGACGCCAAACCTGCTAAATAGTTGTTCTACTAGCACCGTCGCTACCATGATTGCCTCTTGGTTGGGTATCGCATATGCCTCAGGCCATTTGCTGAAGTAATCCATGTATTTGTTCCCCCTCTCAGACTCGGGAAACGGACGGGCGACATCGATGGCGATTCTCTCAAATGGGACGCCCACATTGTACTGCTGCATTCTGCTCTTGGTCCGGGTCTTCGGGCCCTTAAAGGCCGCACAGGTGGCACATTTGCGGCACCAAGCTCTGACGTCTTCGAAGTAATTCACCCAGTAGTACCGCTGGCGAACTTTGTCTAGGGTTTTATTCATGCCCAGGTGGCCTCCGGTAATATCATGTACTTCGGTCAGGATGACTGGTACCTTTCTCTTCGGAACTACCAGTTGGGACTTGGTTTCTCGTCCATCAGAGCTTTCCCAAACCCGCTTGAGCATTCCATTGTCTACTCTTAGAGAGTCTCATTGAGCCCATAACGATTTCAGGACGCCGGAGTATCTAGCTACCTCGTCCCATCGTGGCCTAGGTGCCCCTCTCGTTTTGAGTGACAAGTTTGGTTCGATTTTTGGATCAGCCATTTGATCCTGGATGCACTGTTCCGTTGTCCAGTCTTCATTGGCCTGCACTCGGATCTGCCTGATGGAGATACCCTCTCGCTGTTCCGTCTTCAGACAATGTCTGCATTCTGCTCTACAGGATCTTCTGGATAGGGCATCGGCATTATTGTGCAAACGGTCGGCACGGTGTTACACCTTGAAATCGTATTGCTGTAGGTTCTCCATCCACCTGGCCAGTTGTCCTTTTGGTGTCTTCATGTTCAGCAGCCATTTGAGTGCTGCATGATCTGTTCGGATTAAGAAATGACGACCATAGAGGTATTTGTGGAAATGGTCTACAGCCCTTATTATTGCAAGAAGTTCTTTTCTGGTAACACAATAATTTCTTTCCGGTTTCGAGAATCCACGGCTGTAGTACTCGATCACCCTCTCTTCACCATCTTGCACCTGGGATAGGACAGCTGGCGTCGGTGTCTAAGATGAACTTGTCGGACTGTGTAGGAAAGGCTAGGATTGGGCTAGAACATAGTGATGCCTTCAGTCGCCTGAATGATGTTTCGCAATCCTGATTCCAACGGAAGGTCTCTTTCTCAGTGGTATGCCGATGTAGAGGCGCGGCAATGGTGGCAAATCCCTCAACAAATCGCCTGTAGTAGGAACAGAGGCCCAAGAAGCTTCGCAGTTCATGCTTGTCTCTCGGGACTGGCCAATCACGGATCGCTTCTATCTTGTCCTCGTTGGTGCGGATTCCTGATTCGGAGATGACGTGGCCCAAAAACTCTACTTCTTTTTGGAACAAGGAACACTTTTTCTGGTTGAGTCTCAGGTTGGCGAATACTTCGCCCAGGTTCTTCAGATTGTCGTCGAATGTCTGACCCATGACGTATACTAAGCACGTCCTCCATGTTAACCCGCTCAGTACATACTCCATTAGCCTCTCAAATGCAGCGAGTGCATTACAAAGGGTATGACCGTCAACTGAAATAGCCCTTTACTGGTGGAGGACGCTGTCTTCTCTATGTCGTTTGCGTGTAGACCAACCTGCCAATAACCACTTTTTAGGTCTAGTGTGGAGAACCAACGGGAGCCTGTTAGTGTGGTCAAAGTGTCATCGATTCGGGGTAGTGGATAGCTGTCTTTCTTCGTGACGTCATTCAGCTTTCTGTAATCCACACAAAATCTGGTGGTTCCATCCTTCTTTTTAATTAGCACGACGGGAGCAGACCATGTGCTGATGGATGCCTCAATAACTCCATTTTATAACATAAACTCGATGTTTTCCTCGACAGCCTGTTGCCCCAATGGTAGTCGACTAGGTGGTATTCTGATGGGTTGAGCCTTTCGGGCTGATGTCGTTGTTGGACAAATTCAGGACTCTGATTGGTATATCTCGTCCGGTTTTAACTATAGCCCGTCCAACTAAGTAGTCATGAGCTGAGTGTACGGGCTCCACCATTCTATCGCAGCTCCCAGGATTGCTGTCTAGTTGCCCATGAATAATCTGTTCCGTTTGACCGGGAATTCTAGCTGAAGACTTTGCCACAATTTTTATGGAGGTGACTGAACTGTTGACGGGCCGTGTCAATACAAATTCCTCATTTAGGAACCGAAGAACATCATATCTCGGGTCGAACATAAATCCATGCTGGCTAATTAGGTCCATTCCCAGTATAAAATCGTCCTCAATATTCGCTACCAGGACGCTATGCCGGATCATGTTGTCTTCTATCTGTAGTACGACATCTGCCTCACCCTGTATTGACATGGACTCGCCGGTGACTGTTCTGAGCTGGATGTTATTGGTAACTGGCCGAATTTCTAATGCTCTCAAACCCCTGGACTTGGCAACGGACACAGCGGCGCCGGTATCGATGGTGATGGTGCCTCTGATTACTAGGCTGCTGCTATCTCGGCAAAATCCCCGGATGGATACTGTCCTGGAGGCTGGTGGAGGGTGAGTCAGCATTCGCCCCCTTATGCTGACTGGTTGGAGTTTCCCTGGTTGGTAAGGTCGGTTTGTTGGCTACCCCTGGTTGGTGATCGTTCCGGTAGCCTTACTCGGCAGTCACGTTGGAAGTGTCCTGTCCGTCCGCAGCGGTAACATGCCCCTCTGGTGCCAGTTCTTTGTGACCGTTCTAATATTTTGTTCAGGCCAGCAAGCAGCGCTTGAAATGGTAACTCTGACTCTTCCTGGTTGAAGGAAACGGCTCGGACCCTTGGCTTGGACATGTTCATGACGGCCTCTACTTCCAAAGCCCGAAGTAGAGCTTCACTACTTTTCTTGACGCCACTCGGTCTTAAATTTCTTTGTACTTCCACATCTCTGATGCCGTTTATGAAACTCTGTGTGGCCAACTGGTCTTTCGTTTCCTCTGGCAGGCCTGAGTAGGACAAGTGTACTAACCGTCTAATCTCTGCTTCGAATTCTTGGAGGCTTTCACTGGATTTTTGAGTTTTTCCACTCAGTTGGACTTGGTATACCTGACTCAAGGATTGATTGTCGTATCGCTTATCCAGGATGGCGATGATCTTGTCGAAATTGCCTTGTTCGTCGACTGAAATGCTTTGGAGGAGTTCTAGGACCGGACCTCTTAACGAAATTACCAGAAAGGTGGATTTTTCTTGGTTATCCCATCCATTAGCTGTAGCCACGGCTTCAAATTGCCGTTTATACATGGGTCAAGATGAGCTGTCATCAAATGTGGGTGGTTTGCTAACGGAACCTTTGGTACTCACGGTGTGCTGGTATTTTCCTCGCTGTAAGTCCTGTTGCATTTTTTTGATTTCTGTTTCTACCTTGTTCTGGATGGCACTGATTTTATCTTGAACTGTGTTTTGAATAGAACTGATTTCAAACTTTACCTGGCTTTGGATGGAATCGAGGTCATCTACTTTGGTTTCAAGAGTGTCCACCGTATTTTTTATGGTTTTAATGTCATCATTTATTTCTTTTATGTCTGACTCAACTATTTGCATTCTGTCATTAACTGTTTCATTAACTTGTGCTACTATTTGCATTAATTGTTCAAATTGCAGTTGTCTTTTTTGTTCAGTTTCGTGTCGTTTTAATTCAATTTGATCTTGTTTCTCTTCAAATACTTTAAAATCATTTTGTCGTTTTTCTTCTAGTATTTTAAATTCATTTTGTCTCATCAATTCAAATTTAGACAATAATTCCTCAATTAAATTTTGTTGTTCACTTTTCACAGTGGAAACAAGATTTTGTTGTTCGCTTTTCATCGCTGTGACAAGATTTTCTAATTCTACTTTACATTTTTCATCAAACGATTTTACTAACCTTTGTTGAATTTGTTCTTGATGTTGTTTCTCCTTCTTGTCACGTTTTTCTAGAATCTGGGCTATTTTTTCGTCTAGTCCTCCGTAACCTGTTTTTTTTTTGTAGTTTCGTCCATTTTTTCCATGCTACGAGTTTCCATAAATCAAATTACGATTTTAACTGCACTTAATCCTTTACTTCTGACACCAAATTTTGTTATATAGTCCGTGGGTTCAATTTAAAATTATACAACTAATATTCACTTTCACTTTTCTAGAACTTTTATTTACATCAAATTTAAACAGAACAGCTGATTCACAATAACATTACAATATACGCTAGTCATCGCGGTATAACTAACTGTTGCGAGGATGGGTCCTTCTTTTAAAATCAGTGTCGAATTCTCTAGTATAATCCAGTGTCAATTTTACAGTTGTCGAGTTATGATCGAGATAAGTTTTCTCCCGACTGAAGCTTCTAGCTTTTTTTTATATCGCAGCGATCGTTGTCGTACTGAAATGAAACAGGGTCGGCTTTGGTAAATTTCGTAACAATATATTAGAGTAAATATAAAAAAATGCAGTCATTCCCTGCTTGTTTGAAACTGGAATATTAGTAAATTATATACTTTGATTGTATCGAAGGTGGTACGGAACCCTTAGTATGCGAGTCCAACTGGCATTTGACTAAATTATTTTTAAATGCGAATTGAATAACGGTAAACAGGCTTCCAAATGCAAGACGATATATCATTTCTAAGTGGAACCCTCATCAGTTGCACTTGTCTAAACCGACCGAAATCTTCAACAATTATTTATGTATTTTAAACATTTGACTGAATGATACGATATTTAAAAGCGAATTGAAATTTCTAGATGTAGTTATTCAATTCGCATTTAGTTATCTAAAATATATTGATATGTTAACTTACCCTAACATAAGCGCCGACATCCGTCTTAAATGAAGAATTCGTGTAAATTTTCTTTAGAAGTTTTCCTGCAATTATTCTGTTTTCATCGGTCATATTGATTAGTTTATTTATTAGAAGTGATGGATCATTGTCGAGTTTGCTAGCTCTCTCATCCAAATTATTACCTGCTGTCAAAACAATAAACTTGTACTATATATGTTTTTTTCTAAATTACAATGTTAATATAATTCACCTTCATTAATCCATTCTTCAGAATTAAAACCTATTATAATGGGAACATGTTTGAAATTACCGTCCATAAATGCTTGCAACATTGGGTAAGAATAATCGCCTTGTTCTTCTAGGAATGGACCAAAACTCCCGGACACTTTCGTCTGCAATTCGAACAATAAAATGGAATTTATAACCAGATATATAAGAATACTGCTAATCTTCCTTTAAACTAAGTGCATTATTAATTTAAAATTTTGAACAGCTCTGTTACTTTATGAGTTGCTAAGTTTTTTTTTTATATACTTATTAAGGAACTCTTTTAAACATAATGAAACTGTTCAGCCTAGTTTCGAATATGATATGAATTGAACTCTGTTGGTGACGGATAGATTGAGTAGTTAGATATTTCCTAAACCCAAGATTGATCTTAAATATTTTTACCGAAAATTCTACTTGTTCGAATAAAAGAAATTATATACATTAGAAAGTCACTACGGGAACGTTCGAGAGAAACTGTGATAGTATTTATTGGCTGACGTACAGCAGCAGTGAAGTTCAGTAGATAGCGAAGTAGCGGATCAACTGATATAGTATAAGAAAATTAGTGAAATTTGGTTGTGAATTTCTAAGGAAATAGAGACGATTTATTTTTGGTGATTTTTTGCCATTTGGGGTCGGAAGTCGGGATTACGTAGGGGAACTTTAAAAAAAGTTATCGATAACCTAGACAAAGAAACTAAATAAGATCCTGGAAAAACGAGACAAAGGAATAACGTGCAGTCGGCAGGAAATTCAAGAGAGGTGAGTGGCAATGTTTGATGAGAAATTAGAAAATCTTGTAACTACTATGAATGAAAAACAACAACCTCTGATTCCCAACATGAAAAATGAACAGCAAAAATTTTACTATAAAATATGAACAACACAATTTTTGAAGATTTAGGTTCCAAGTTACAAGATGAATTAAAAAGTCAACAGATCCAATTTGTGGCAAAGATGAATTAAAAATTAATATGTTAGCAAAAAGCGAAAATTATAGAACAAGGGTCGTTAGGGAATCTATTGAAATAGAAAAACGTAAAACAAACCTTAATAAACGGGATGATTCGGAACGCCTCCCACCCACTTGGAGAGCCGCACTAAAAGACCGCTATATTAGCATTAAAATAAAATCTCCAGAAAAAAGAGCAAATAACGGGAATACTCTTTCTAGACCCAACAATATCGCAATGACAAGCGGACCCGTAACCCGTCAAA
Source organism: Octodonta nipae (assembly GCA_034190945.1). NCBI lineage: Eukaryota > Metazoa > Arthropoda > Insecta > Coleoptera > Chrysomelidae > Octodonta > Octodonta nipae. The sequence continues at coordinate 924,223 of CM067222.1, forward strand.
GGGCAAGACCTCTGATTGGACAGAGCGAACAAGACCACGCCCCCCGGTCAATAGCATAAAAGCAGAGACGCAAAGCAGCAGCAGATTAATTTGTACTACGCTTAGTGAGTGACAACATCAGTAATCCCGAAGAAGATGAGTGAGATCTCATTGAAACGTTGAAAAACTGTCTTTTCTAAGACAACCAAGAGAAACACACGATATTTCCGAGAACAGAATAGACAAATCATAAATAGGTGAGCTATTCACAAACACGCAGTCACCAGAATCTTCCCCGCTGTAACATCAATTATGCAACATTATAATGTTTATTTTCACATATTTCCCTTACAAATTTACTACAATATATATATATATATATATATATATATATATATATATATAATTTTTTTTTTATGATTTTTTTAAAATTTATTTCGATTTTTCCATTTACCACGCAAGAAAAACAAGTAAAAAAATTATATCTTTTCTTGTTGGAAAAAATATTCAGTTGGGCTATTTAGGCTATAAGCTACACCGTACTAAAATTTTTAGTCTGATGATTATTTTTTCTCGTATAACTTGAGAATGTTAAGGGATAGCGTATTTTTGATTTGAGTAGTCGAATGGGCTCTAAAATACGCAAATTTTCTCTATTTAATTGTGTTTATATCTCTTACTACCGTTTCTTAGCAATGTTATCCCTTCACATATGAGACACCATATATATATATATATATATATATATATATATATATATATATAACTGACTACGCACTTCTGCAAATTTGCGGCAATTGATAATCATGGCTTGGTACCTCCTAAAACGCATTATATGAATCGTAATTATGAACGTTATATTGCAGTGTTTTCAACAGTGGAATTATATTGTAATTACATCACTGAAAGCTTATCCTCATTATTTTCACATATATTTAATGTAAGCAATTACCTTGGAAATGTCAGATGCGGAAGCGTTCTGTAAAATGCTCAATAATTCCTTAGAATCTCCAGACGAAAAATTGGACGATAATTTTTTTGCAACTTCTAGGGCGGCTTGTTTTCCACGATTGTGGAAACTTGTCCAAAGGGAATGACCACTGTGTAATATTGCGGCATGGAACAATTCTGAAAATCATCAATAAAGTAACTTCTTATAATATTCATAGTGAGAATATTTTTTATTAATTTTTGAAACTAGTTACATATATGCGAATCATTTCTATTGCCATTATTACAGAGTCAAAAAATTCTTTTTTTAAGTGCACCAGATAATAATTTCAAGCTTTTTTCTAAATTTGGTATGCCAATGGATGGTTTCACCTAATTTTGTGGTGTTGAATTCACTGGTACATCAGTTTTTCTTTATTTTATCATGTTTTCTAGAACCTTAGAAATGTCGAGCAAAAGATAAGCCCGTAGCAAGCGGGAGGAGGGTGTCTGTGGGGTTCACCCTCCCAATTTTGGATATTGGAGACGCGAGATGTAAGACCGACATCTAGGATTTTCGAGAGAATGACACCTCGAAAAGAGTATTTGGATATTGGGTTTTAAGATCCAATTTTAACCAATTAATCAACTTTTTCACAAGAATAAATTTTTTATTTATACATTTTTATATATCCTGGAAATATATGAATACAACTACAGATTTTACAGTACTAATCAGCCCACCACCAATCAAAAAAATTACACATCATCAATTTTATCTAAACTATACATACACCAGCTGTAGGATGAATTCTCGTAACAATATGTTAATTATTAGTCGCACTGTAATAAACAGCCTGGATAAGAAGTGAACTTTATTGAGGTGTTACAAGGCAGTTTTATTCGAATAGTTGAAGCCTTAGGAACGTCAAATACTATTCGAACACTCGAGCATTAATTGGTAGATACTATGGGTAGGTACATGAGTAGCATGCAGCATGAACAAATGCAAGAAGGCTTGTTAGTGGACATCCTTTGAGCCAAACAAATCGTAAACTTAAGAGCTTATTGTAAGAAGATTAATTGGATCATAAAACTATGTTGTGTATGGAAACGACCATGTGAGCGCTTTTTGAATTGCACATTGTAAGAAAAGCTAATATGTGGAGGAAGTGCAACCACGGTTTGGAGTGGGAGTCGAGTTAATTAGCCACATATTGCTGAAAATAAATGTTCAGGACTTATACTTCAGCATGCTGATTGGAAACCGTATATGATCACGATAGTGGAAGATTGTCTCGATGGTCATCAATCAATCGATCACATTTGAAATACAGGTGATTGATCATCATTACTTAAGAAACCTATAACATCCCGGGAAGAATATCTTGGATGAACAGTTAAGCCTGTTGTTGAAATATACTCACCCTCAGATTTTTCCCATGTTCCAAGTAGGTGATAACCAACAGAGCCTGCTCCAGCACTTTGTCCACCAAGAGTGACTGCAGATTTATTTCCTCCAAATAAATCAATATTCTGCCGTACCCATTTCATTGCAAAACGTTGATCTTTGAAAGCCAGATTGCCTGGAATGACATCATCTTCAGTAGTTAAAAATCCTGCAATTATTATACATAAATTAGTGAATAGGTACACGGTTTAGAGCAGAATAAGACTTTTGTAAAATTCCTCCCAAGAAAATCAGAATATCTTCACTTACGCTAAGTACTCCTGATCGGGTCTGTTTTTCAGAAATCGTTGTGAGGAGGAAAAACCCATATGAAGGAACAAAATAGATCTTTGTCTCAATCATCCAGAAAATTATAGTATCAAGTTTTAAAAATTAAATTAAATTTTCACCAAAAATAAATATATGACTTACCAAAAACTCCTACTCGGTAGTTTATTGTAACAACCACGAATTGAGCAAGATCCATAAAATATTGAGGTCCAAAATATTCGAAAGTTCCAGCACCACCCTGATAGGCTCCACCATGAATCCAAACATACACTGGGAGTAGATTTGATGAGCCTGGTTTCTGTAATTAAAATTATGGATGAAGGCACACAAACAGGAATACCGATTCGACAATCAAAGATATCAAATTTTTATTGTTTTTATGTGCGGTAACCCTACAGAAATGTACAATAATACCCCTCTGTTTGTGTAATAGTTCTTTTCTCGAAACTCGGACAAGGTCTAAGCACAAGTTGAGTTGTGATTTGTTTTGGATAATTAAAGTACACTTTGTTTTTTAGAGTCTCAGAAACATAACTAAGGTGCATCAGAAGTCATGATCTGGCTGCTAATTGACGTTACCATTTTTTGAAGTATTCTACCTGTAAATTCGGTTTATACAAAGTTTATTATGTATAAACACAAAGTATTGTACCCTAACACCAAACCTTTCTTTTTTCACTCAACGTACGTTTCAACAGCGAAGCTGTTATCTTCAAGCAGTAAACCAAAAATGAAAATATTTACAAATATTCCTTAATACATAAAACTCAAAAACTTTCAGTAAATTTGTGGGGTAAACCCTTATGTTAATAAACTAATCCCTACGGTAATTGAGTTATTAAATACTTAATTTCTTAAAATACAAATTTCTAGGGATTCTTAGGTTAGGCTAGATTAGGTTAGATTATACAATGAGCTGTTTGGGGTTGGACCTTTATCCGAATTCATAAGGTTATTATTTTATATAACATTATGCTTTCGTACGAGTCCAATTCCTTGCAATAATTGACTTATCTAACTAATCGTAACGAATTTAAATCTATAGAGTATGTTCCAAAACATGATATGCTACACTAAATTTGTTAGATCTCCCGTATTTTATCAATATATAAATAGGCAAAGACAAAACGATTAGGTACCATTTTGTCCTCTGTCTCTCAACTGATTTTCTTCCTTTTTGTTTTTTAGTAGCTACTGACGACCTTCAGTGCAGAATGCTAATATTAATTTATAATATTGGTTCATTCATTAAATAAAATAAAATAAAGATTCATTATTTACGTCCATACTGTCAATGCCAAACAACTGACAGAGCCGCTGCCGCCAGATAGTCAAAACTCAAAACATTGAGTAATTATATATGGAGCAATCGTTAGATGCTGTTACATACTTAGAGCATGTATTTCTGGAAGTGGAAGTGGAAGTTATTATTTAGTGGTAAAATAGTCAATGTAGAAGATCACTATTGATTTTTCGGACGCGTTGTAGTAACTTTCATATTAAATATTCAGTTTTTAATGTGAATTTAATTATTTGATTAATATATTAGTATCACAACCTTCCCGAAGGTGTTGTGTAAAAAAATGTTAGACAGCGGAGAATAGAGAATGTATTAAATATTTAAGTTCTCCTAGGATTGTTGGTCCCCTTTTTTGTTAATATTTCTGAACTTGATTGAAACGGCAAATGACGAAAACTTTTAGGTTGGAAAGAACAATCTTCCAATTATTATATCGAATATTTTGCCAGGAGCGGTTCCGGCCAAAAATTTGGGAGGTCATTCATTTGTCAAAAATATTTCGAATTAAGATATTTGATTATATTTTACATCTACTTCTCCGATTTCTCCACAACTCTATTTCTTATAAAAATATACTTTTTACAATTTCATGAAATAGGGTCGAGTTTCGACCACTGGGCGACCACTAGTATGTGTAAAATGTCCTTTAAATCGAGTTCTAATAGCTCTACATGTTTACCAATAATATTTCAGATCACAGTCATTACATTTGATCTCATAATAGTTTTTGTAAAGTTTTCATTTTTCTGTAAACTACCGTTATACCAAGTTCCCTAATAATTTTTTTAAAGCCCTTAGTATAATGATTATATGGGACAGAGATAAACTTATAATCATGTTTCTCATTTAGAAAAGTTGACACTTCATTTATTATTAGCTTCAGTTGTATCTTTCTAATTAGCTTATCTAGAACTTGGTTACAAAATTTGAATTTATGCTTATCTAACAGGATAGATTTCAGAATTCGAAATTTACACAGGAAGAGTTTCATCAGTGAGAGAAAGAAATTTAGGTGGTCAAGTTGTCAAATTTCTGACTAGAAATTTAGATGGAAAAATTATCAAAGTCTATTTCGACAATTTTTTTCAATTCTGTTGCTTTACAAAGGCAATCACTTCAAGAGCGAGACGTAATAGAAAACATGTACCGAATAGTTCTGACAAACCAGATGTAAAGATGCGTCGAGAAGATTTTGACTAGCAGATGACAGAAGATGGATTGTTGGTGGGAGAATGGATGGACCAGATAAGCCAGTTTTATTCATTAATAATTTCTATAACCCAGAAAACATTGCTGGTATTTTGAACTGAAAAAAAGATGGAACATAAAAGGTGGTCCCTTGTCCCAAAATGGTTGATAATACCAATATGGGTCATGTCGATAAAGGTGACAATATGGAAAAAATCTATGGGATAGAAAATCTGTGAAGTGGCACCTTAGATTAGTTTGGTACTAACATAGATATTTCATTGTTGAAATCAAATATAATTTTCACAGCGAGATGATGTCAGTCAACTAGTTTTACTTTGAAAGTCTTTATGCTTGTGGATATTCATAGTTTGATTGGAATAAATGTAGGCAACAAAAACTAAGTCAAGACAAGTAAAAGCAGCCAAAGTTCACGTTCTTCTAGCGAAGAGATACCATGAAGTTTCACAAATACCTGTGTGAGGCTCCTCATTACGTCGCGCCCAGTGTAGTACTTGTGCCTAACCTAACCGCACAAAATGCAATGTTGACTTATGTTTAAATAATATAATAAAAATAATTGTTTTCCCATTTACCATTAACATCGAATAACATTCATAATTTCTGCCTTGACTTTTAACTTTCGCCACAAATAATCCTATTCCATAATTCAGATGCGGTGGTCTCATTGTGAAACCATTTTTCTCAGAAATTCACCAGCTGGATTAGAAACACCGACGTTCAGAAACAAGGCCTCTTCTGTATTAAACATAAAGCAGGCCTGAATATGACCAGAAAAGGCCTGAGAGTATTTTCATTAAAGCATGGAAACCCCGAGGACACACCATCTGAAAAGGGTAAATATATCAGGTGCACCAACGTAGAATGTTTTCAGTGTGGACGTACAAGCCACGCCAAGAGGGGCTGCTGTCAAAAGTGTTGCCATCGAGAGACGTCCGGTTCTATGCCAAATAGTCGTCAGTCCTCAGAACAACAAGCAAATGGCGATTCTGCAAAGCAAGACAAGTCTACCTGCAAGGTGCCATCATAGGGAAAACGCCTATGCTGTTGTATGCATTATCAATGCCAAGGTTTGAGGCTACCTTAAATCCAGTCTTCGACGTTCAACTGATTAGGCCAATTAATCATGAGTCGAAATAAAGTATTTTTAGCAGATATAACTAAAGTAGCTCTGCGTACCTGACTTAATAATTTAAACACTCCAATGCAGAAACTTCCCCAATTAATATGGTTTGGGAAGCCGTGGTGACTGTCAGTGGTCCAGATGGTTGCCATCAGATCCAGTGAAGGATGTCAGATTGACGATTAGACCTAGAGGGTTAATGTTACGAACCTGACATATTCATCTTATCTTCTCTCATGCCTCAATCTAGAATAGGTGTGACCCGATGAGCACTGTCGATCCGGCGACAATCTAGAACTGTCGACGAAGATTCTAGAATGCGACTAGAAAAGAGCAATGCAACGAAAAGCTTCTACTATTACTCTGAAGACCAAGTTGTATTAGAGCATACAGTTAGCCAAATTAGCATTAGCAGAAATGAAGGCAGGGGAGAGAAACAGGTTATGAAGAGAACGTTCTTCGGATTGAGCAAAGTAATCTTACGAAAAGTTGTTTAGAAAAAAATATATTCTTACCACAGGTGAGTAAACGTTGAGGTAAAGGCAGTCCTCACTTATTTTCAAGTTTGTGTATAGACTTTGGCTTTGGTAACAAATTACAGTATTTTCCGTAGTATTTAAAATGCCATTCCATGCTTTCGGTTCCTTTGGCAACTGTAAAAGGAAGAAGGAGGATACATTTATTATGGTTATTTATATTTTATGCAATTTTACTTTACCTGAAATCTATTTTCGCCAATTGGTGGAGTTGCATATGGAATTTCTTGGAAAGCATAATACGGGGATCCATTGTAACTTTTCAAAACTTGACCACGAATTTTTCCTTTTGGTAGCTGCACTACAACATCTTCTTGTGCCTAAACAGTCGTGTTGAAATTGTTATAGAGTTATTTTGGTATATCGAGAAATATGGAAATACATCAATAGAGATTTGCAATAAAAAAAATACTGCCAATATTTAAAATGTTATTAATTATTCAGTAAAGCAGAATGATTGTAAAAATGTAAAATGTAACAAATGCGATTTATAGCCAAGAATTTTTTTTTTCAAAATTTATTAGTCAAATAAATACGAAACAGCGTGAACATGAACCCATATGTTTAATATGGCAATAAGCATAATGTATATAAAGTGCACTGCTGTTGAATGTTTTATATGAATAGATCATTTCCACTTGCCAACCATTTTCTTAAGCTCTGCCCTATAAAACAGGTTCTTAAGTCTATAAAATCAATCTCATTCCCCCTGACACTACATAAACTAGGACGCAGAATTCAGAATAGCTGGGATGTAGGTAATTCATTGCTTCATTCATTGTTACTTTCATCGTCTTTAATTTATTTGATCACACAACGTTTGGATAATTTTGAACCTACTACTATCATCAGGTGAGTGATGGAGAATTCAGAAGACGAGGGAAATCGAAAGAAACTACTAAGCAAGATGTTGTGTAGAGAGAAAATTCCCGGGGTGTGTCCGGTGCGTCCTATTACTTTCCAGACACCCTGTGCCAAATTAAAATGAAGGCTGAAAATGCTATTCAATTTCATTCTTATGACCTCAAATGGCTATCCTTGAACTTTATTATGGGATAATTTGATATATAATATCATTAACAGGGGCGGATCCAGAGAGGGGTTGATGGTGGTGCTATTTCATGGAGAAGTGGCAAGGAAAATCTAGAATACTGTGTAGGAGTTCAGATTTGATTTATCTTCAACATTTTGCCATTTGCCCGCTATAAATACGCCTCTGTTAATAGTGGATTCGTGTAGAAATTTTTTTGTTGTCCTTTCATATCTTAAGAATAATTTCAAAATCATGAATTTCATCATTCACTTAAAAATGATTTTTATCGATTATTAATATTTTTTTACAATGTCAACTTCCGGTAATAAACTAACCCTTCAGATAACATGGTTCACCAGCTTATGTGAGAAATAAAGGTAACTTTGGAAATATGCATACACTAAGTTTTTATTTAGATATTTTCACCCCATGCTAATTTCGAAAAACGAGATGTCCATAAAGGATTTTCTGGATTCGCATTTATGATTCATGAGATAGGGCACCCAAAAAAGCTATTTTTGTTGTCCATTGTTCTGTTTGTGTGTGTCCGATTTCGCTTAATTTTTGCATGGGTGTACTGAAACCTAAATTAAGAAAATCCTATATTAATGCAGATCATGGGCCATATAAGGAGGTTCTAGTCAAAGTCAGTCTATCTCAGTGAAAGAAATTAGTATATTAACTAACTTCCATTTCTAGCCAGAAGTCAGTTTTGCGGAATGGAAGTTGTGTTATGTTGTTATTTATTTTGATAAATAGCAAAATTTGAAAAAACTGCTCAACACTGACTTAGAGTCAAGACAACAATAGGTTGTATTTAGAGGCCCAAATCTAAAATATATGTTTCAACATCGGGAATATCTCAAGACTTGAATTTAGACACCTTACTATTTATATATGTTATAAATGATCTACCTAAAGTCATATCTTATTCACGTTGTCAATAATTTAAGCAGGTGTTTTGCTGTCTCTTTTACTAAGAAAAAGAACATATTAGATTATCAGTATATTATGGGGGATGTCGTACTAAAAACGTTTAATAGACTAAGCACAGTAAGACTTTACTACGTATGATCGAATATGCTGCAATTGTTTGGTCTCCCAGTTATGAGATTCACAAAAATCAAATTGAAAAACACCAAAAAAATTTTAGGGTTTATTTAGTATAAAAAATATGGAGAATATTAAACTATTTTACCATATTCAACTTTAATATCTAATTTTCAATTAAAAGCTGGAAAGTATATGGAAAATTGCCTAGGTTCTTTTTTTGCATAAATTAAAAAAAAACAATATATGCTGAACTCTTGGTAATATCTCTTGGTTGGTATCACAATATTTAAACAGAAATCATAAACTATTATTTGTTGCGACGGGGTGAACTAACTTGGGAAAGTTCGCTCGATTAAATAGAATGTCTATGCTTTGTTATGAGCAAGCCACTTAGGGGATACGGATAGTTGGGCGGAAGGCCATGAAGATTAGTAATATATTAGATTAGGTTTGATTATAGTTATATTTTAATTCGTATTTTTTGTACTTTTTGGCTTTAAGTAAAATGTTTTAATGTTTCCTACATAATATTGCAGGTTTTCGGTTCCGTTTTATATATTTTTTATTTTTTAAAGGATTGTTATAAATGGTTATTTTCTTTATCAATTGACTTGCTGTTTCATGTAAATTGTAAAAATTGTTATCTGCCATTCGGTCTTGCCCTGTTAATTACTTAAATAAATAAATAAATTGCATTTTAACTCGTGACCTGGAATAGATAAATCAACGGCAATACCTACTGCATGTTAGGTTTGACCAAGAATTTTAGATTGACCAACATGTAATGTAAATAATGAAAATGTAACGATTAGCTCCTAATTTTGGAATTTATACAATGGTATCTATTTTAATTACATTGCAACTTTTATAAGCATCACATATTTCAATACACCATGTGAATGTACAAATTTAATATTACTCAACAATCATTCCGAAAGTAGTTAATATTAAACATACTTTAAAATTGCTCTAAATAAGTACCACTTGCATGAAACAGAGTTGAACCTTTCCTTGATTATTATTCATAAATGATAATTTGCATATCGAGGTGGCCAATTATGAACTGCACCATACTTTCCTGTCCATCTGTTAGGGAATATTTTTGGGCAAATTAAGCAGAAATCTTTTAACAAAACTGGTAATTGTGTGTATATCAGTTAATTAGAGTTATCTGTTGTTCTAGGCCAGTGATTAAGCAAACTGTAGAAAAAGTTGCAAAGATGGGACAACCGATCCAACGCAATAAAAATAAAATAGAAAGAAAAAGGGAATTTCTGTAATTTAGACAAATGGCAAGAGAAACTATTACAAAATTAAAAAGATTGGAAGAAATATAAGGCAACGTAATGTCTTAGTCTACATGGGAAGAGAAACATTGCTACATTAACAGGCGAAAACAAAAGAAAGATTTGGAAGTGGTTCTAACAGAAAATGACAATTTTATATGAGTTTATAAGCCACAAAACTTAACAACAAAACGAAATAATAAACGGGGAGGACAAAGGAAATTTAGCAAAATTTTGTGGATTTATATGTATGTGAGAGAAAAAAAGAGATTCGGTGATGATGGCAACGGCAAATTTTGAAACAGTTAACGGAGAGAGAGAGAGATCAGAATATGCTGAAATAATTAATAGAATAAAGCGAAAGAGAGGGAGAGAGAGAACCAGTCTTTAAGGTACTATTAATAGTAGATTACAGAAATGGGTTCATGCAGAAGGTAAGGTCGACTATGTGAAGTCATTGAATTAAAACACAGAAAACTGAAACTGTGCGACGCAGCACAGATTCTCGGCATAGCAAGTAACAAATGCACTTCATTTTAATGAATGTATGTAGAATACACATTATGTTTGCTATATGTAGGCTTGCTGCATAGACTTAACAAGAATCCTGAAAATTTGTTTCCTGACATGTTCACTCTATTGAAGTTGTCATGTAGAAATTAGAAAATTTAGAATTGATTAAATTAGTTATTCACTGATATCTGTTGACAACTCTTCGATTGCAAAAAAATATGTGGTCGAATAAAAATCTACTTTCGAAAAGGACATTAGGATTACTGAAATTATATTGTTCAAAAATATATTTAGCTTATAAAAATGGAGATATACATTTATTTAAAAGTGAATTTATTTAAATTTAATCTTTTTTGTTCATAATTTCTTATTTACATTGCTTAAATTTAAAATAAGTAAATACTCACTGATGCAGAAACGACTGCCAGAGAAAAAAATAATGCAAGTAAACTATTCATCTTGCAATAACTGATTTTTATGAACCATTTGATATAACGTACTATAAATCTCATCTATAAGTACTTGTTAGCATTATCAAACAAATTATTTCAATTTTAATCAAACTACTTGAGTTTGGTGGTCACAAGTATCGATAAACGCTACGTCATGGGCAAAAAATAAATCTTTTTAGAATTTTCCTCTTGCAATGCATATTTCTAAATTGTTCAACAGAGTTAACCTAATCTTGTAGTCTAGGATCCGGTATTAAGAAAATATAACCTCATTTGTTAATTAGATAAAATAATGTTTTATACGCTTATGACAATGTTATGAATCTATAAAAACAACCATAGGTCTGCTACAATTAATATTAATGAATTAATTAATAATTAATTTATTCTTATAATGTCAGCCTTGTTGTGATAGACACCCGTCTCTATGACTGCTACAGGTATCTGCAGCCAGGTAAGAGCAGGTATAAAAATGTAAATTATTTCCCTCACCTGTTAATTAAAAATTTCCATTGCTGAATTAAATCGCGTCAAATTTTAATCATTATTGTGCTTGGCAGTTGTTTAAAAATCTGATGCAGCCAGAGATAAAGAATTAAAAAGAAAACTTACGGTAACTATGGTAGCTCGATTCGAAGAGAGAGAAAGAACAGTATTAATTCCTTCTTTGAACAATTTTTTATTCAATTAAAGGTCCACTACAGCCCAGACGAAATGATTTTTTGGGACATGAAAAATTACCACTTTTTTATAACAGTTGAAGAAAAATGTTTCTCCTATTATGTTAGTGATAATCACGTAATTAAGTCAGAAGAAGTTGATTTACTTTGTCACCATGAAGAAGCAGATACCCGGATAATGACATTTATAAAGCACCACTAAATTCTAAAGTACTAGTCAAAGCCTCAGATAGAGATGTATTGATTATTATTCTAGGAAATATACATAAAGTTCTGGACAAAACAATTTGGCTAGCTGGGTCATCGTCTAAAAACCAAAGTAGCAGAGATTTGAATTGCATCAACTGTTCCGAGTTAGCGTCAACATTGGGTCCTCAATTATGTCTCTCACAGTCTGTAATTGCTCATTGTTATGCATACGCTTTTTGTAAAATTCTGTATCTGGCGTCATTGACGCAAATACAGTACAGCTTACTCCATACATTAAACATGTAAATTATTGAACACCTTCCATTTTTTTTTCCGAGAAAATGTTTGTTTCATCCGTCAACGACGCGAATACTTCCTGATAGTTCTTTAGTTCTCAAAATCTTGAATGGTGGAGCTTTTTCTTTATTGTAAAAAGCTGCAGCATAATGACAGCCTGGGTAGTCATGAAATGCAGGCAGTGAGAGACATAATTGAGGACCCAATGTTGACACTAACTCGGAACAGTTGATACAATTCAATGCTCTGCTACTTTGGTGTTTAGACGATGACCCAGCTATAAATTATTTTGTCCAGAACTTTATGTATATTTCCTAGAATAACAATCAATACATCTGTATCTGTGGCTTTGACTAGTACTTTAGAATTTAGTGATGCTCTATACATATGACACATTATGCGGGTATCTGCTTCTTCATGGTGACAAAGTAAATCAACTTCTTCTGACTTAATTACGTGATTATCACTAACATAATAGGAGAAACATTTTTCTTCAACTGTTATAAAAACTTTTTTGTTTCCCAAAGTTGTGATCATATAATCATTCTCCCAATAATCTGACAGGAACTTGATAGCATTTTTGAAGTGGTAATTTTTCACATGCCCCAAAAAATTACCTGGTCTGGGCTGTAGTGGACAATTAATTGAATAAAAAAATTAAAGTACATTTAAACAGATCTATGATGCGGGCGCATTAATTTTACACTGTCCTTGTTCATAGAAGGAATTAATACTGTTCTGTCTCTCTCTTCGAATCGAGCTCCCATAGTTACCCTAAATTTTCTTTTTAATTCTTTATCTGTGGCTGCATCAGATTTTTATACAACTGCCAAGCATTATTGTGTTTAGAGGCGATTTAATTCAGCACTGGAAATTTTTAATTAACAGGTGAGGGAAATAATTTACATTTTTATATCTGCTCTTACCTGGCTGCAGATACCTGTAGCAGTCATAGAGACGAGTGCCTATCACAACAAGGCTGACATAAAATATTAAAAGTTTACGGTCGGAATCTTGCAATATACATGAATAGGTAAAAACTATAAATAAATGAATTATTAATTACTTAATATTAATTGTAGCAGACCTATGGTGGCAGAAGTTGTTTTTATAGATTCATAATATTGCCATAAGCGTATAAAACATTATTTTATCTAATTAACAGATGAGGGTATATTTTCTTAATACCGGATCCTAGACTATTGAAGTTTCCATGAAAGCTTTGGCTGTAGCAATAGAAAATGTGGAAGAAATTTACGATGAGTTTGATATTGATCTGATAACACAAGTATGCAAAAAAAAAGATGTTTGAATTGTTCTAAGGAATTGAAGGGTCATTTCTGAAGTAATTTTTTATGTAGAATCCGAATCCATAATCCAAATTGCTTTATCACGTACAGAATTTTTAGATATCCTAAACTAAAATCGCAAAAAATGCGATTTTCGGCTATATTTGAGGTTATGTAGCCGCGCGAAATTCTTTCTTCTAAAAAAATAACCGATGACACCTCAAAGTGTAAGTCTTGGTCTTTCAAATGCCGTTGAGTTTGCTAAAATAGCTTAATTCTGCATTGAGATATTTCATTTTGAAGTTTTCGAGTTTCATCAATTTCGCTGTTCTAAAAATCCACATGATTCTTCAGTCTTTGACTCCCGAATTCGACACTTATGTTCAATTGAAAGAAATTTAGAAGATAAGAAAAAAAGTTTTCATAAAGACAAACGTTGAAAAGCACCCCGGTTTGTGAGAGGCAAGAGGACTCACGTTAAATAAGCACCCCGGTTTGTGAGAGGCAAGACCCACTTTAATCAAGCACCCCAAAGTAAACAATCCTTACTACGTCCACGTCTTTGTTTCTGGGTAGCGCTAAAAGTAAGGTTATTACAGTTTGTAAGATACGATGATATGTTAATTGAGGGATTAAAATTGTTGGATTTCACCTTGGAGTTAGGTACGTGGATTCGCAATACGTGAGTTTAGGGTTTGTTGATTTGGGGTAAAAAATAGTTCTTGAACTTTTTTACCGTTTTTCAGCAATTTTCACCCCCTTTAAAGTACTTGCGGGTCAGTTTGGATGCTGTAACTTTGTTTACATCGCCAAAGTCAAAAAGTAGAATACATTTAGATCGATTTCAGCGATTTTCACTCTCTTTAAGGGACTTAAGGGTGGTTCTGGATGGTGATACTTAGTGCACATTGTATTCTTACTCTACTACACTCACTTACTTTAAACTGCTCCCAAATACGTGGAAAAATAAAATATAAAATATTCTTAGGTCGATTTTAACATTTCCCCCCTCTTTTTGCTTCCTTCACACTGGTGGTTTTGGGTCGTACAACTTGATGTACATTAAATTTTAAGGATTCTATTGTTGCAAAACAAAACTTGATACAAATGTGAAAACTTACAATTGAACATAAGTGTCGAATTTGGGAGTCAAAGACTGAAGAATCATGTGGATTTTGAGAATAGCGAAATTGATGAAACTCGAAAATTTCAAAATGAAATATCTCAATGCAGAATTAAGCTAGTTGAGCAAACTCAACGTCATTTGAAAGATTAAGACTTACACTTTGAGGTGTCATCAGTTGTTTTTTTAGAAGAAAGAATATCGCGAGGCTACATAACCTCACATATAGCCGAAAATCGCGTTTTTGCACTTTTAGGTTAGGATATCTCAAAATTCTGACGTGATAGAGCAATTCGTATCCTGGATTCGGATTCTACATGAAAAATTACTTCGGAAATGCCCCTTCACTTTCTTAGAACAAAATTATGTTGACCTGTTAATCAGATAGAAATACTAATGAATCGACTGATAAAGGTCGTAGGAGTCTAGACGTTGCTGCTAGTTGAAATTCTCAAAAAACTCTCAATTCATATTGTAATAGATTCTGTGGGTTCAGATGCACAAATATTCACACTCACTTTAAACGTCTTTATTTTTACCAAAATAAGCTCACTCATTTACAAAACATAGTGACTAATGCTATACAGCTGATATGCTGTACACTGCCTGCAACTAAAACTGCTCATTCATCAGGCAATCGTGTTTTATAGCTGTTGTCCAATTCGAGAATTTTTCCAGTAATCACTGGCCTGCTACTGAATGAGATATTTGATATTTCGGAATCACGTCTAAATCAGTTCTTTCATTAATCGAAGTTTTCGGATGCTCTTACTTTTTTTTTTAAAATTCGGCCGGTTTTTTTCGTAATTCGCACGTTGGTTTCTATTTAGTAATTTATTTCTGGAAGCCTTCTTAATGTTTTCCAACAGCGTAAAATGAATGTTATATCAATATTTAAATGGAACTTCAGGAGACCATTGCCTTGTACATTACTTAATGTAATACTTGTTGATCATTTATGTCTCAGCCATATTATATGAGCAAAGCATTTCCAAACCAAGAAAAATTATATACATCTATAGTTATTTATGTCAGCTGGTAACAGAATTTGAATACAACGAGGCGAAATTTGAGAGAGAATCGCGTGCCTATAAAAGGAAAAAATGGATTCCAGAACTTAATCCTATGGATTTTCACGTATGGGGATACATGAAATCTTTGGTATACAGCAATGAAATTAATACCGGAAACGAGCTTTTAGCGAAACTTCAGAAAGCCGCGAATATTCTTAAAAATAACATTGCAACCTTTGACAAGATAAGACGACATTTCATAAAAAGTTTAATAAAATGCATTGATGCTAATGATGGTCAATTTCAACATTTGATGAAGTGAATCTATTTGTTTTTTTTTTGTTTTCATAATTAAATTGAATGTTTTTGAAACCGTTAATGTTTTATACAAATGAGTAAGAGCCAATCTTAAAATGGCAATATCTCGACAAAGCCCTGAAATATGGAGATATGGAGATTCAACAAGTATATGATTTTGTATTGAAATTATGGCACTTTCATTATTTATTGTCGAAACGCAAATTATACGGGTTGTTAAAAAAACATGAATTCGCCTAATTCCACCTTCGTAACAAACACCCTGTAAGAGTACCATGAAAATGATAACAAATTCTTGCTTATCGCCCTTGAAAACTATGCTGTACCAAATTTAAGTTCAATATATGGAGCCGTTATTCAAATATTACAAATTTTCAAAAACCAAGTACCCACTTACATTTTAAATGTTAATCGGTATATTTTCACCGCGACTAATTGTAGATATCGTATTGTCCATTGGTTATGGGACACCCTGTATATATATTTTAGATTTGGTTTCACTAAATTCACTTTTTAAAAAAAATATATTTATTACAAAAAAAAAAATCAAATGTTTAAGTTACAAAGACAATATTATAGTTATGAAGTTAAATGAATTAATGAACACTGAGAATTGTTTTCGGTTACATTTATAAAGTAAAAATGCTGACGCTATGTCATCAGTTTTCATGTGAACAAAGCGTCTACGTGATTTCTAAGAATTCTAGGAAGTTGTAATATGATACTTGTGTGAAGTCAATTACGGTTCAAGCACCTATGGTAACTTTAACGTGTAAATTGTAAGTTAGTACACTTCTCATATAACAACTCCCCTTATACATGAAAAGTTGATGCTTTACATCAACTTTTTAAATGAAATGGAACATCTGTAAATAGCAGAATATCGCTAGGAATATCAAATGGTAGTATTAACATTACAAAGGTAATTCGGAAATGAAATTAAAATTGTTAGTATAAAATATGTTAGTGTCGATAATAAGTCAAAAATCAAACGTATATAATATAACAACGATAAATGGTTAGTAAATAAAATAAAAAAAGGTAATACATAAAATATGGGTAAACATACAAAAAAAAATCATTATTATAAAAGAAATGTTTATACAGTTGTCTCTGTGATCGGGTTTGGTTTTAATACTGGCCTTAGTTTAGGCAGCATTCTTAGAGACGATGAAGGCGTCGTCGGTTGGTCGGTATTTTCTTGGGCTTTTGGGCGCTCTTCAATTTTCTTTTTGATGATGTTAAAAATCATGATCGCTGAAATGATCATGACGACAGCTATTGTCGTATACGTAAACCAAGAGATGTTCTTGGTTAGGAAAGGCTGATTTATAAGACCATCTAGGTCTCTGGAGTACTGTTCTAACTTATGGTTCGCAACGTCCAGTTCCTCCACGTTGATGCTGCTTATGTCGAAGGGTTTCAGCTCGGGAATTTGTACCTTTTCTGGAACTGTCTCGCAACAGTTGTAAGGTACTGTAACTGTGTGATAGACTTCGGAAGGGCTGTTTCTTTTCCAGACTCAGCCTGGACCTTAGTAACACCTACAAAGGCACTACACTCCGATTGAAGTTTTAGAATGGAGTTGCGCACTAGAGTTAAAGTAGTTGAGTTCTTTTGATTGCAACTCACCACAACACGTAAAGGTTCGGAGGTCACGACAAGCCACATATTTTGTTCAAGTTTTTGGACACTGTAACCCTGACTAAAAATTACTGCACTCCTGCAATTGTCCGGCACATTTTGAATACTTTTCAGAAGTTGCACCTCGCACGGTGCGTTAGAGTCTATAGGATAGGCGTATAGGTCGGGACACAATTTTCTTCCGATAGCAAGCGGTTTACACGCGCTCAAGTCCTTGATTGAAATAAACATTAAAGAGTCTGCGTTTTTCGCGAGGTACTTTTGAGTAAAAGACAAAAGGTGATGTAATCCAGTTCTGTCATCGTAAATTGGGATAGGGTATAATCGGAAAAGGGTGTATGGTTGTTGTTCTACTAATGGAATTCTTAAGACAAAAATAAGATCAGAGTTTGTTTGGAAAGCTTCTAACTCGATAATTTCCAAGTATTGTCCAATGCTTGAGTATTTTATTGGTAGTGGAAGATTGTTTTTTATTAGGTTTTGCGATATTTCTTGCAATGCCGTAATGAGATGTTCGGGCGTTAAAATAGATGTGTGTATGATTTTAAGACGCGCGAAAGTAATTGAATTTAGCACATCATTTAGGCTATCTTCCAAGTAAAGGTAATTCTCCATTAGTTTCTCGCATAATTCGAGCAACATAAGTTTCGTTTCGATATAGCCGACTTTATCGTTAATTTTTCCGATTGTAGTTTCTAGTTTTTTCATATTGCTGTTAAAGAGTTTTTCGTCAATTTGCAGTTTTTGGACGGTCTCGTTGAAGTTTTTAATGATAGAGGTAGTTACACTGATTTGGTTTTTGAGTAAATTTTCTATTTGTAATTGACCTTGATTGAGCCTAGTGATACTATCAGTAAAATATTTACCGTCATCCGCGTCTAAGTTTCCGGTAATTGCTTTGAAAAGAGTACCTGCGCCATCAAGTATGCCGCGTTTTGGTCTTTTGGTGTCCATATTTATTTCGATAAGTTTGTCCTTAATTGTGGTGGATATTTGGTTTAGGAGATTTATATGAGTTTGTACATCTGAGCGGAAGTAATTCATTGCGAAAGATTTATAGTTAACAGTTTCGATAAGTGTTTGTAAAAGTCTATTATTTGTCGTGAAAACGTGTTCGAGGGCCGAAATATTTTTGTGGACCAAAAGTGTCCATTTATTGTTAGAAACTGTTATTTGGGCTTCGTTGTGGTAGTATAACCCTAATGTGTTATTTATAGGTTCGACTTGATATTGGGCTACTGCTGATCCGAACAGCAGGCACAACCTGAAACAGAAATTAACTTTCTGAGAACGGTTTCATCCTGTCGAAATTTACTTTAGTTTTTTGTTTGGTTTTTGGATTTAGTAATGTCGCGGAATTTTTGTGAATCTCCAGGATTTCGAAAGGACCATTGAATTTATTTTGGAGTTTGTCCTTGATTTGGGATTCCTTGATATAGACTTTATCGCCTATTTGATAATTCGGGAGATTTTCGGAAACATGTTTATCGAATCGGGCTTTCGCTTTGTGCTTCTGAACTTCTGTTCTTTCACGAGCGATTTTATAATAGTGTGTGATACGGTTGTTGAGATCTCGGATGTATTTAGTTATCAATGATTGTTGGTTGTATAGAGTTTCAGGAGTCCTACTCGAAGTATGTCCGTAAACAAGTTCGTAAGGAGTGAAACCGTGAGTTTTGTTTGCGGAGTTGTTGTATGCGATGATTGCATAAGGAAGGATGTTGAAGGGGTGTTCATCGGGATTTTCTAATTTGTGGATTCTAATCATGTCTAGTAAGGTCGAGTGGAATCGTTCTAATGAACCATTCGACTGGGGATGTCCCACACTAGAATAGGACAGTTTGATATCAAATAGCTTACACAAATCTCTCATCAGAGCGTTGTCGAATTCCCTGCCATAATCACAGTGTATCCGTAATGGGGTACCGAAGTGTTGGAAATATAGTAGTAACGTACTAACAACGGTTTTTGCGGATTTGTCAGTTATGGGTAGGCCTGAGAGAATTTTGTTAGTTCGTCCCTGATAGTCAATGCGTAGTTTTTTGTTGGGACTTCTAGGATATCGATGTTGACACGTTCAAAGGGTGTCCGTGGGGTTTCAGTAATGACAAGTGGGCTGTCGAGATTTTTCCGGTAAACTTTTGCTCTCTGGCAAGTTTGACAGTTTTTGATAAAATTGTCAACGTCCTTAGTCAGTCCTTGCCAATTGTATTTTTCTTTTATTCTGCGGATAGTTTCATTGATACCTCGGTGTATATTATTTTTGCCGTTATGGAATTGGTCGAGAATGATAGGTATTTGGTCTTTCTCAACCGTTTGGACGATATTTTGGCAAACTTTCCATTTGATATCGATTTCGGAAAAATAAACGAAAGCATTTCCAAAATGGGCAGTTCAATGTTATTCTCGACACAGAATACTTGGTTTTCAGTGAACACATCTCTACTATTATACAAAGATGCGAAAGAATTTCGTTGACTACTTCTGGGTCAGAAGGGAGAGGGACGATGTAATAACGTCTTTTTCTGACACTTTTGCTAGCAAAGACATTTACTCTAGGGGTACGGAAATCAGCATTTTCCTCGAAAATGTCTTCGATGATGTCATGGTGAAAATCTTTCATGAGAGAGCCTTGGGGAAATACTAAGATGTTTTTGTTTTCTCGGTCTAAGAGTTGGCTATTAGAAAATTGAATTTTGTCGTAATCTATGAGCGAGACGGTTTGATATCGCTCGACAAAAGTTCTAAATTCTTCAGAGATTTGTTGGAGATTAATGGGACTTCTTGTCTGGGGTTCTTGTGAGTCATCGTCAGTTTCGTTTGTTGGGAGTACAGTAAATGGTGTTAGGTGATTGTTTGCTTGAAATGATATGTATTCATTAAAGTTGTTAACTTTAATGCGAGAGAGAGCGTCGGCATTTTTATTTACTTTGCCGGGTTTGTAAATTATTTGATAGTCGTACTCCTCGAGCTTAAGGCGCCATCTTGCAAGTCTACTTCCAGGATCCTTTATAGAAAACAGCCAAGTTAACGGGCGGTGATCGGTCAGAAGTAAAAACTTACGGCCAAAAATTATCGGACGAAAGTGTTTAACCGCCCACACTATTGCAAGGAGTTCTCGTTCTATGGTTGAATACTTAGTTTCAGCATTGCAGAGAGTTCTGGAGGCATAGGCTATGGGTAAATCTTTACCTACGGGGCCTTGAGAGAGCACTGCGCCGATAGCAAATGAACTGGCGTCGGTAGTAAGAATAAATGGCTCTTCAAAATTAGGGTATATGAGTATGGGGGTAGAAGTAAGGGCTCTTTTTAATTCGTCAAAAGATTTGACGCATTCTGAATCGAACTGGAAAGGTATGTCTTTTTGAATTTTGTCAAAGGTTTCGAAATCTTGGCGAAATTGGGGATGAATCGCCTGTAATAACCAGCTAACCCTAAGAAGGACTTGATATCTTTTGGGTTTTTTGGTTGGGGAAAATTTAAGATACAATCTACCTTTGAGGGGTTAGGCTTCACGCCTTCGGGAGTTATAAGGTGGCCAAGATACGCGACCTCTTTGCGAAGAAACTCGCATTTGTCGGGTTGGATCTTTAGATTAGCTTTTCGCAATCGTTTGAAAACTTCAGAAAGTCGGGCTATGTGCTCATGTATAGTCGGAGAATAAACGATTATGTCGTCCATATAGACTAAACATCTCTCGTTTTGAACACCTAAAAGAATATTATCCATTACCCTTTGGAAGGTGGATGGAGCGTTTTTAAGACCGAAGGGCATTCTAACGAATTCAAAATGACCATTATCAACTGTGAATGCTGTTTTTTGGATGTCTTTTATATCGATTTCGATTTGGTGAAACCCTGAAGCTAAGTCGAGAGTGGTGAAGTATTGGCATTTGCCAAGTTGGTCAAGTAAATCTGAAATGTTCGGTAGGGGTATTTGTCGTCAATAGTAAGTTCATTTAGTTTACGATAATCGACGACCACACGCCATTTTTGGGTACCAGATGCGTCTAGTTTTTTGGGAACTACCCAAACTGGGGATGACCATGGCGAATTAGACGGACGTATAATGCCCTGGTCAAGCATCTTCGATATCTGACTTTTTACCTCTTGTTTGTGTATTTGTGGGTACCGATATGACTTTGTGAAAGAGGGTTTCGCGTTATTAGTGTCTATTGAATGTTTAATTTCGTTTGTGAAGGTCAGTTGGTCACCTTCTAAATAGAATATGTCGGAATATTCGAGGCAAAGTTGAGAAATAAGTTCGGCTTCCTCATCGTTCAGATGTTCTAAACGAAGTTGTTCCATAATTGTAGTTTGTCTATCAGGCTGGGTTAAGTTTTGTGAGTAATTTTCGGAAAGAATGTTTACGGAAAAAGTGGTTATCGGTTCGAGTTCCAAATTGTCGAAATTAACAGTTTTGGGGATAGCATTTGCATTTAAAACTGAAGTAAGAAATTCGCCTTTTTCATTAATTTTAACAAGGGCACGGGGAAGATAAACTTTTTCTATTTCGGCGGATGATAGGAAAGCCTCCGTATTAGTGAGGTTACATTTAATTTACATATTTGTTCTGTTCGGGGTTCTATAGAGATTGTATTAACAGGGATGCAGTTATTGAAAGTTGAAGGGTTCTGAGTACGCATGACAGTATCATCCGTAACTTTGTAGAGAGGTAAGGTTTTAAAATTAGTCACAAGTTGTTTGCTGTTAAAGTCTATAACGCAGTTATAATGTTCAAGGAAATCTGAACCCAGTAATCCGTCGAATTCAATGTCGATGTTGCAAATATATACTTTGTGTGGGTCGGCGACGTTGAGAGGTACAAGGGTGGATTCGTTTATTAAGATTTTCTGATCAGTGATTCCTTGGATGACTACGTTTTCGGGAAATCGTTGTTTAAATCGTTGGCAAGTTTCGGGCTTAAATATTGATAGTCCTGCTCCGGTGTCAATAAGGAGTTTGTATGTATTGGAAGAGTCGGTGATGTAGTAAAGGTTTTTCGAATTGACCGAAAGAAGTGGCCTTACAGAAAATTCTGTTCTGGAAAGTTTAGGTTTGGATTGAAATCGTCCAAGTTCATCGTTTGAATTTGTGTTTGGAGATCGGAGATCTCGTGATCGGGAGGTTTTGTTTCTACCGGGGTAGTCTGAAAATTTTGTCGGGAAGAAAACTGTTCGCTATCGTAATATTCATCGTATTGTTGGTTATAATTATCATTATAAACATTTTCGCTGGAATGATATTCGAATTTGTCGTGTTTTGTGTATCAGGGTAATAATAGTCTGGTACGGTTTTGTATTCAGTTGGTGTTTGAAAGTTCTGTTGCTCATTGTAAGAAAAATCATAGTTATGTTCATACGGATCGAATTGTTCGTTGTTTAAGTGATGAGTTTTCTGTTGTTGTTTGAAAAAACTCGGATTTGGTCTGAAATTACTAGAAGTTGGGGTTGGTCTACTTGTTGAGGGTTGTTGTTGTTGGTGAGAAAACTGAGGCCTATTATTAAAATTCGTAGGTTGATTAGCAGACTGATTCGCATAATATGGGCGATGGCCCGAGTAATTTGGGTGAAAATTTTGGTTAGTCTGGGATTGTCTCATTCTGATGAGACAGTCGCTGCTGAAATGTCCGATCTTTTTGCAAAACGAACATTGTTTTGGGGGTGGACCATTATTCGGTTTACGAGGCGGTTGGGGTGCATTTCGGTTGACTGAGAATTTTTGAGTTTCTAGATTAAACAACTGTAATTCTCTTTTAATACGGGAAATAGCCGTCAGAATATCTCTGGGATCACTGGCTCGCACAATTTGGCCAATTTTCGGCTCTAGACCCGTAAGTAGGCTAGTTAGAGCCATTGACTCAATTAAGTCAATCTGGGCCTGTTTCTCCTTTACAGTTAAATTTTGTTTATTGACAGCTGATAACATTTTTGCTTGATGTGTTTGAAGCCTAGCTGAAAATGTCAATGGAGATTCGTTGGGTAATTGCCTCATTCTTTGTAGGTCTTGAATAAGGGCGGAGAGATCCCTTGGATCTCCAAAATGGTTTTCTAATAGACTTTGAATATCTGCTAAATGGCTGGGGTTACGTGAATTAACTAGTTCAGCCGCTCGTCCACGGAGCTTATTCTTAATGTGGAGAATTAACAAAACTTGTTGATTATCAGATGCCATATTATGTGCGGTATTGCAAGAACAGATAAATGTGTTTAAAAATATTGGGTTCCCATCGTATTCGGGAATAATGGCGAAAATTTCTGAGAGCTTGTAGGGCTCTACATTTTGTGCTACAGCTCTAGTTTCTGGCATTTTGTAATTTTACTCAAGATTGTGCAATATTAGGAAAATACAAAGCTTGGGAAAAGCGAAGTAAATAATTGCGATTGTAATTAAAATGAAGAAAAATATGAGAAATAAATTTTTGTTACTGGTTCTAAAATAAGTATAAATTAAATAAAGGTATAAACGTAAATAAATATTTAGAATATCTTAAACTATCAAAATAAAATTTCAAAATTCGTTCTTGGGTAAATATTTAGGATGGTTCATTTAAAATAGGAAAAATGATAGAACTGTTTGTTCAAAAATTATTAAATATTGTAACTTTTTAAACGCTTACGTGATTATTCCTATCATAGGACTTGTTCTATCCGTCACTGAACACTGGTTAGCCGCTGCTTGTTCCCTTGTTGAGCTCGGTAGTTGGTGTCCAAGTAGGTTCTTTGTATCCGCGAAGGTTAGGAAACCACCGTAATTAGTTAGACTGTTTCTTGTTCTAATTACGTCTGGAATATCCTACTGACTGCGCCACTTTTAG
Organism: Octodonta nipae; assembly: GCA_034190945.1. Taxonomy (NCBI): domain Eukaryota; kingdom Metazoa; phylum Arthropoda; class Insecta; order Coleoptera; family Chrysomelidae; genus Octodonta; species Octodonta nipae. Next base: position 948,747 of record CM067222.1, read on the forward strand.
ATTTGGTTTCACTAAATTCACTTTTTAAAAAAAATATATTTATTACAAAAAAAAAATCAAATGTTTAAGTTACAAAGACAATATTATAGTTATGAAGTTAAATGAATTAATGAACACTGAGAATTGTTTTCGGTTACATTTATAAAGTAAAAACGCTGACGCTATGTCATCAGTTTTCATGTGAACAAAGCGTCTACGTGATTTCTAAGAAATCTAGGAAGTTGTAATATGATACTTGTGTGAAGTCAATTACGGTTCAAGCACCTATGGTAACTTTAACGTGTAAATTGTAAGTTAGTACACTTCTCATATAACATATATATATATATATATATATATATATATATATATATATATATTTACAGGGTGCAAACGGTTTGAGTGCAAAGATTTTGAAGAACAATACTTCAGGCAAAAACAAATCAAAAAGCTTTATAACATTTTCTAAAATAAACTATAGTTTTGCCAAAAAGAACACATAAAGTTAGATTTTATGTAGCCTTTGCTACAGTGAATAATACAATAATTTCGATTTCAAAATGTCGGTAAATCTAAATATGTAAATACTCAATAGCTTATACATCTTTAATAGCCACATTAAAAATGAAAATTGATTATTTAAACTCGAAATATGCTTTTATAATTTAGTGTAAGTTTTTCCGAATAGATATGGCAACGTGACATACAGACCAACTTATTTACTACATTTTTTACTTTAACGACGACTGAGAGTTACGATTGTTTTTTGCGATTTCGATTCTTGTAAATAAGAATAGATAAACGGTAAAGTAATTTGAATGATATCTATTTAATGTAGACTTCGTGGTTTGCTTTCCATTTAATATATTTTTTAAATAAATAAAATCGGTTGTGATTAGTGTGTAAGTTCGAAAATTAAGAATAGTGCGACAGTATTTATTTGTGATAAATAATGGCCGATTATACAATTAGGAAAAGACATGACATGCTCTTAATTTATGGGGAAAGCAGACGTAATTGCAGAATAGCAAGAATGTTATACAGGGAAAGGTTTCCAAACAGACGCCTGCCCAATGCTAGGACATTCGTAGCTGTTTCGCAGAGGCTTCTGGAAACAGGTAGTGTAATACCACAAATAAACAATCGCGGACCACAGCGACATAATCGTATCTTAGCTGCTGAGGATCAAATACTAGACCTTATCGACATCAACCCATATCGTAGCACACGGAGTATTGGAAGTGAGCTGCAAATTTCTCACACTGTTGTTCATAGAACATTACGGGAACAATTGCTCTATCCATATCACATGCAGCGGGTTCAAGGGCTTTCAATTGATGATTTTCAACCAAGACTCAATTTCTTTTGTTGGTTCCTCAGAAAACATCGACAATTTCTTAATTTTGTGAACAATATTTTAACAACAGATGAAGCAAGTTTAATAGGAATGGTATAATAAATTTTCATAATACGCATTCGTGGTCTGAGTTAAATCCGCACGAAATACGCCAGTCAATATTTCAACACCAATTCTCAGTTAACGTGTGGGCTGGAATAGTTGGTGAATACTTGGTTGGGCCATTTATACTGCCTGCACGTTTGACAGGTGAGAATTACCTTTATTTTTTGAACAACACGCTACCAGATTTGTTAGATGAAGTGAACCTACAAACACGTTCCAATATGTGGTACTTACATGACGGAGCACCTGCCCACGCAAGTCATCTAGTTGTCGACTTCTTAAATAGAACATTTCCCCGTCGTTGGATTGGTCGAAACGGGCATATACGTTGGCCAGCAAGATCTCCTGATCTCAATCCTTTAGATTTCTACTTATGGGGACACATGAAAAGTAAGGTTTACACGACTCCAATTATTGACGAGAATGACCTTAGACAACGTATTTTTGACGCTGCTGACGAAATCCGAAATATTCCAGGAATTTTTTCTCGCTTACGTGAAAATTGGATTAAACGGTGTCGTGCTTGTGTCGATAGTAATGGTGGGCATTTTGAACATTTGCTGTGAATAATCCGTTGTTTCAACTCAGTTCTATCATTATAATAAATTCGGTAAGTAGGATTACATATTTACTTGTCTAATATAAATAATATTAATTAAATCAGTAATAATGACTCTTCGAATAATTTAACTGGTAAAAAACTACATATACAGATCTCTTGAGTTGAATATCATATTTACCCAACTTTGTATAATTGCATAAATGAAACCGCCAAATACAAATTTCTAATTGCAATACCTTGTATTATAAACGTAAATATTTTCAACAAAATATTTCATACATTTTTATTTAATTCTAAGGTCAATATCATCAGTCAATACAAAAACACAGGTGTTTATTTTTTTGTCGGCGTAGTCATTCCTTTATTATTCGCGCTAAGAGTGAATCTGCTTCGAACGCGAGCGACGTTGCCGGATTGACAATAATTTACTTTATATGTTTTAGGGATTTTCTTGGTTATTAAGGCCTACTGACCATAGTGGTATAAGAGTTTTTTGTTTAATTTGGTGTATACTACCTCTACCTAAAATATATGCACTCAAACTATTTACACCCTGTATATATATTTAAATATTTACTGTATATACATTGTAGATATTTATCTATTGAAGTGTGTGTATTTATAAACAATACATTATTTATGGACATCCATTTTTGAAACTTGCCTCTAGAAGATGTTGGTGTTTACTTTTTTTATTGTTTCATAGTTTCAAAAAAAAAACATACAAATGCCATTAATGAACAATTTTAATAATATATATATGGAGGTAAAATATATTTATCCAGAATCTTTTCATTTTCTTTGAAATTCCTTGGGTTTTGTTGGAGTTCCAGTGTCACATTCATGTTTAGGTAATCATATGTCATATCAGTTGTATGCTTCAATTGAGGCCAAATTATATTTTGCAAAAGAGGATCCTTTTCCGGTGTTGGGTTGCTGAAAAATAGAATATGCTTAGAGCATTTGTGGCATTTAAGGTGGATTGGTTTTGCGGATTCCAATTGTAATATCCACAATAAATTAAAAAAATATTTTCTTACTGGTATTTAATGAAATTTGTCCATAACTTCAAATAACGGTGCACCATTAACTGATCACCTGCTGGGAACTTCGAAAGATCACTATTTCCACCATCATCCCACATATATCTCAAATCTTCGGCGTGGCCGACAAGTTCAGCTCCTAATTTTAATATATTGCTATTAATATATTAAAAATAAAGAATTTATTGTTCATTACCGGGTACATGGCGTACTTGCATTTGTCCACCCATTGGACCTTTGTATGCAAATCTGTAGAGATATACGTCTGTGTAACGAGTTTGCAATTTTGCCCATTTTAGAATAGGTGTGGAAAATGATTTATCACTAGTATACTGCAAAATAAAACGGTAACTAATTATAGGAAACAAATTCAAGTTATGATTTAATTATGATTCATTATACTCCAATATTTAAATGGGGTTGAAATGCTTCATTATATTATGAGGACAGATCGATTTGACATTTCAGTTTTCTATTTTTTTGTGGAAATTAATTTTGTATTTCTCTACTTTATTGTGTCATCGATAGTTTCAAAGCAATAAATACATTTTTCAATAAACCAAAAAATATTAAATGAAGGTAGCCACAACGAAAGAATAAGGTTGTCGTAACATTTTCCTAGGCGGTAGGAAGAAAATTGTTTTAATGTACAACACTACTTGCCTTCTTACAGAGAAACTCTCTCACATGATTAACTGCCAGAAACTGGTTTATTGATGTGTCAACTAATTTACCTATATATCCGGATCCAGGATTGTCATTGGGGGGGGGCTTGATCTCGTAGGGGGGGGGGCTAGACGTCATTGAATCTTGATTTTAGCTCAATAAACATTAGAAAAGCATACCACTAAAATGATTTGGGGGGCTTCAGGCCCTTAGCCCACCCCCTCGATTCGCTGATGTGTGTGGTGTGACGATTCAATTCTCTCTCAGCAATTGTTGTTGAACAATTTTTTTCAAGTTTTTTTTGAAGCAATAACAGTCCGCCTGAGTAATTAACTATGCAGTTTCCTTTTCATGTTCACTCTACAGAATCTGTTCTTCAACATTGTAATGGACAATTCTTCATGTTTCACCAGTATATGGGTTTTCGCAGAAATAAGACACACTGTGCACACCATTTTTTTAGCGTTTTCTAGTTTCATTTATCTTCAATAAGTTTATTTTTTCCGATAAACAATAAATATAACATATAACTTTTCCAACTTTTTGGTAAACCTTTATGATCTATTGTGAGCTGGATCGGCTAATCTTAACAGAACTTTTTTTCCATAAAATTGTAAAACCATTCAATCACGAGACATTAAAAAATACAGCAATTTTTTTATAAAAATTAAAAATAGGCTTATAAGTAAGCATTAAATTTCAGTACTAAAAGATAATTCTATACAAATCTAAAAAAAATTGAACTTAACAACATATTTCAAACCAGAAGAAAATTATCTGTTAATACAATAATACAAGTTATCGAACATTGACTCGTTTTTAATATGAAAATTTTAGAATCTGTTTTTCTTTATTGCCCATAGTAAGCAACACATTTAGCAAATATTTTTTATCTGTATTTCTACTAAAAACCTAAAGTATAGTGGCGCTACGTTCATTATATTTTTACAATATGTGAAAATAATATCGCATAGATGATTTATCCTGCTTTTTAGACTGTGTTAATAGTAACGAATCCACAATTACATTTACTTTTGAAATATATAAAAGAAATAAACTTTCATTTTTGGACGTGTTTGTTGAATAATCAGTCAGCAATTTTACTACAAGTATTTATAAAAAAAATAACACATATCAATAGTTTCTTGAATATCTATTCAAATCGAGAAACCAACAAACCACACAAACAACCCTAAGAACTTCCAATTTATATAACAACGCACAAACTGAAAACAACTCTGAAATTGTAAACGTTATACTCTATGTTTCCGATCTATTTGAAAAAATTAAACGTATTGTAAATAAATACAAACTAAATATATTTTTAAAACAAACAACTAAGATCAAATTTGACAAAATTAAAAAAGGGAAATCCAACTCAAATTGCAAAAATTGTGTTCGTTGTCCACCTATACCTTTGACAAATCAAGCTTTCTCTAAATAAGGACCAATACAACATTTCAAGGGATATATCTATAGACAGGTCAAGACTGGACCAAAAAATTATTAGGGGAACACACTAAGAAAAGAAAAACAAAGAAATCAAATGGCGTTAATTAATTAGTAGTGAAATTGGTACACCCTCTATAGAGGTAGATGTATAATGGCAATAGATCTTGTCTAATGAACATCAAAAAACTTCAAAGTCTATTAGTCAACCAAAATGATAATATCAAGAAATACTCAGGCGAACTAATATTACTTAAAAAAAAACTTGAAAAAAGCAGTGACAACTAGATCTGAGAAGAAATCGAGACGTCACACCACGCAAATAAGTATATTACAAAAATAGATTCAAACATACTGTTATATACTCCGTGGGTTCAATTAATTAAAATTTAAAAACTAATTTTCACTCTCACTTTCTAGAAACTTTTATTTAAATCGAATATCACAAATATAATACAACATAAGCTCTTCGCTGCACAAACTAACAGCTGCGATGATGGGCAGCTCCTTTTAAAATCAGTCAATTTTACAGTTGCCGAGTTATTTCGAGATAAGTTTTTTTTCCCATCCGAACCTTCTAGCTTTTTTTTGCTTTCGCAGCGATTGATGTCTCACGGAATGAAACCAGGGACGAACTGGATAGATTTTTATAACAATACTATACTCAAAAACTACTTGACAAATCCATAGATCTGCTATTTCACATTTTTTTCAGAAGTTACTGTGAGGAGAGGCAACCCAAAAATGAACAACCAAAATAGTTATTTACCTCCTCAATCAAGGTTTCACACGGTCACTTTTAAAAGCCCCTCCGAGATAGCCCTCGCGAAGCTCTCCTATTTAGGATAAATCCGGGGAAATCCGGACGACTGGCTGTCCTATTATACGCTAATTTTCGAAACTTCTCAAATGTTTTCAAAGAATTTTGTGAATTTGTATGGTTGACTCCAGTTGGAAAGATATATTTTGTACCCGATAAACCACGCTGTTATCGAGACGAAAGTATTTGGAAAACTGAAATTGCATATTCTCTGATTAAAAATTAATAGTAAACAAAAGCCTTTATATATAAAAATTGATCTTTGTTGTTGTTTGTGTCCTAATATTCGAAAAGTAAGTAGTCTCTGAATTAACGACCTTTCTAACGTCAAGTCATGCTTCTTATTTTTTATTGTATATAGTATGTCATTTAAAATAAATAAAAATTTTATAAAAGATCGTTGTCAAAAATCTTTTACAACAACACCGGCCTAAAAAAAATATTTTATTTGTCTTACCCGAATGAATGCCCCTGGATCTGCCTTAAAGGAAGTGTTTGTGTAAATTCGCTTCAAAAGACCCCCAGCAATTGTTCGATTTGCATCTGACATTTTCAGTAATTTATTTAAAAGTAATGAAGGATCCGAATCTGCTGCTTCTATATTTTTCAGAAAATCCTTATTTGCAGCTGAAAAGAATATATAATAAATTTCTGCTTTCTATATTTTATTAACGCTTCACCTTGATATATTTGTTCTTCTGAATTGAAACCAATTAACAGAGGAATGTGTTTAAAGTTTCCGTCCATCAGAGCTTGTAACATGGGGTATGAAAAATCTCCTTCTTTTTCGATGATAGGACACCATGAATTGGAGACTTGCGCCTATTGCATTAAAATTTCTTTGACAATATTAATCGTTTATAAACAAACTATTTACTTGTAGTACAATGTGGAGCAAATTGATGATTTCATGTTTGAACAAGAAACCCGTTCTTAAGGAAATTCACAGTAGTAAGGTATAAACCGTTGTTAGTAAGCATTTTTAGGGATATTTGGCAAACTTCGATTGAGTTAAAAGTTGAAACAAAGAAATGAGGACACACATGAAATAATATATCAAGGCGTTAAAGAAATAATTAGAAAAGAGAATGACAAATTAGAATTAAGAGTAAATGAAGTAAATAAAAATTACCACTAATGTCTTTCAACTAAAGATTATTAAAAGTTGCTACAAGAACAGGTAGGTAAAGAACCACCGCCGCACAACCACAGTCAGGGCCTCCCACTACACATTCGTAACTTCTTGAGCTAATAAGTTACCGTTACCTTCAATGTCGTTGCCAGAAAATTTTTACGATCTGGGTTGGATAACTATTTTTAGGCGCGGGGGGAGGGGTATTTTTTTTGATAATTAGGACTGCAAATTTAAATTGTGTAAATATAGAATTTAGTCTTATGAAAAAGATGATTAATTGATTAAAATTGAATCTTGACCCAAAATTCCAAAATGTCGGGGGTTTTTATATCCTTTAAAATGAGTTGCAACCAACGCGCAATATATGGGACTATATAAGCCAAACCATTAACCGTTAATCGTCGATCACTTCGAGCTTTTTGATTCACTTGATGAACCATGTTGTCGGTCCAAATGCTGGAGTTGCGAGTCCGTTGTTCATTCTGGAAATGTGTGCGGCCATTTTGAAATTCTCAGCGTCATACTCTCGGCATAACACACAGTGGACTTCGGCAGGCGAAGGTCTTCTTGCTAGCAAAAATCTAATCAGGAAGACCACTTTACAACTGCCATTTGGAATTTGCCAACTACCACTAGCAAGCAACTACTAAACGAAAATAAGAACATCGGTACTTTTCTAAAGAGTTGATAGATAAATATTGGTTACCCGATTTTTGTAATATGTCTCGTATAACTCGAAATATCATTAAGAATAAACAATTAACTCATTCCATCTAGAGGTGTTGCCGTCTAGATACTGTCCGCTTACGAGACCGATTATAAACTACCTTCTTCGGAAAACATTGTAACTTTTAGCCTGAATTACCTGAAATATGGCCTCAGTTGAAGCTGTTTGTAAGAGTTCGAGCAAAGCAGTGGAATTTCCAGAGTTGAACTTTTTATCGAGCGCCATACCAACAGCAAATGCCGCTGATTTTCCTACGTTATATATTTCTGGAAATATGGAATGCCCACTCTGCATTATGGCCCCATGGAAAAAGTCTAAAAATATTTGAGCGATAAAATAAACATTGCAAACGAAGCTCTTTGGCTGAAATAAAATTATAGTGTAAGTTTTACCAATGTTCAACAGAAAATTCGATGATAATAATAATAATTATAATTGACAATCCAATGCAAACCAAATAGAAACATATACATACCTTCGGAGTTTTTCCACTTTCCTAAAATTTGATAACCAACTGAACCACCACCCGCACTTTCTCCACCAATAGTTACCATAGAACTGTTGCCACCAAATAAACCAATGTGTTTTTTCACACCATTTTAGAGCAAACCTTTGATCTTTCAGGCCAAGGTTTCCAGGAATAACCTCGTCTTCTGTGGTTAAAAATCCTGAAAATTTATATTTTTTCACTAAAAATAAAATGTCATTCCTACAGGTGAAAAAAGTTCATATAAACCGAAAAGATCCGTTTCCTAAAACCAGGGGTGATAAACATGTTTAATAAATCAAACCGTTTTAGAGAAAACTGAGAACTCTCATACCATTTGTTTTTTTAACCCATTGGAAAACAATAAACTTGCAAACTTAACAACTAAATAAAATATTCAAAGTAACCACAATCAACTTCATTGCAGTCATGTAGTCTACGACGCAATTCCAGCATTTGTAAGTATTACAATAAACTTCATGGGTTCAAATTAAATTTAAAAACTTTTACTTTCTAGAACCCTATTTACACACAAATTATTTGTTTACAACAGCTGATTCCGAAAACAATTCACACCGAAATATAAACTCAACTAACTACGCAAAATCTACAATGTCTTTTATAATTAACATCGAATTTTCTCCGTCTTTCTGGATGATATTCCATTGTTGGTAGAGGTTCGATGTCAACGCTTTTTGCTCCAACGATGATTCCGTTTTTATTATCCCAGATGGTTAATGCTTTATTTTCATCGGATGACTAATGAAGGAGATGTCTCCCTTGGCGGCAAATATAAATTCTATAACACTGCCCCCAATTCTGATCGGCCGATCGGAAACATTCTCCCCATGGTAGGGAGCGAGTCGATCCAAATAAACCACCTTCATATTAGGTCTTGGGTTCCGACGGATACGATAGACAACGTCATTGATCCTCTTGACCACCTCGTATGGACCATCCCAGGCGGGTGTAAGCGTTGGAGACTTGCCTTTGCTCCTCTTGGGGTTGTATAGCTAAACCTTGTCTCTCTCTTGCAACCCGACTGAATTTGCTTTGAGATGATAGTGCGTCTTCATCCGATCACTGGTGGCCAGCATCTGCGTTCGGGCTAGTTCGTGTATTGCCAGCATGACTTCTTGGGTCTGTTCTTCTGGTGAGCCAAAGGCCAGATCGCAGGATTCTCAGCTCTTTTCGGAATAGTAGTCTGGCTGAAGTCAAACCTGTACTGTTATGTACGGCTGAGCGATAGGCCAACAGGCATAGGGGAATATGCTCATCTCAATCACGCTGGTTACTGCTGACGACCTTGAATAGATGTTGTTCCAAGGTCCTGTTGAATCTTTCCACCGTTCCGTCTGGCCGTGGATTCAATAATGTTGTTCTCGTTTACTTGATTCCCAACGTCGTACAGACCTTCTGGAATACATTCTATTCGAAATTACGCCCTTGGTCTGAATATAATTCCGACAGGACGCCAAACCTGCTGAATATCTGTTCTACCAGCACTGTTGCTACAGTGGTTGCCTCTTGATTGGGTATAGCATATGTCTCGGGCCATTTGCTAAAGTAATCCATTGCGACCAAAACATATTTTCCCCTTCTCAGACTCAGGAAATGGACTAGTGACATCAATGGCAATTCTTTCAAATGGGACACCCACATTGTACTGTTGCATTATGTTCTTGGTTCGGGTCTTCGGGCCCTTACTGGCTGCACACGTGTTACATTTGCGGCACCAAGCTCTGACATCTTCAAAGTAATTTACCCAGTAGTACCGTTGGCTAATTTTATCCAAGGTTTTATTCATGCCCAGATGACCTCCGATAATCCCATCATGTACTTCAGTCATAATGGCTGGTACCTTTTTCTTTGAGAGTACCAGTTGCGACTTGATTTCTCGGCTGTCATTATTCATTAGTTCTTCACTGATGTGAACAGGCATTTTATAAACAATTTATTTCAAATCCTCGCAGAAATAAAAAATCCAATATATAGCATGTATGTATATAAGTAACTGAGGTGGCCAAACAAGATCTTCACATCTAATTTAATTAAAATAAATTCGAACATCGGATGCAAAATATGGCGGAACTACAAGGAACCATTTCCATACAAAGGAACCAATTCTATCAAATCGTTAATAATAAAATCTAATTAAGATTCGTTCTTAAGTTTACTAAGTAAAATAACTAACCCAATTATCTCAATATCAATAATGAAAGTCCATTCTTTCAATAAGTAAATTATGCTTCGTCTGTTAATAATATAGAATACATGTAAAAGTTCTATTTTGCCTTAATTTCCTTAAAAACCGTTGGTAAAAAATGTCTCCTCGGAACAAAATCCATAGACAACTCTTGGACTGTAAGCACTCACGTGTTGCTCTGCAGAGGCCATAACATAGAGGACGCTGATATTCGGAAGTCATTTGCAACAACTCTTTAACGTGTAGTTGGATCATTTTGAAAAGTATTCAACTTGTACGATACACCGGTATCTTCTCCGTTTACAATAAAGCTTGCCTGGTTTTAGAGAACGGTTTTTATTAAGATGTATAAAACACAGTTTCGAATGTAGAAGTGGTTCGTTCAATGAGACAGTGATGTGTTATTTTGCTAGTTAAATGTTTCTAAGTAGACGTAACGAAAGGATTTTTGGCAATATGATAGAATTCAGTGGACCTTGTTTTCTTGTTGTATTGGTAATTCTTATATACAGTTTAACAAATTTTTCTGCTCTGTAGCCTTAGACTTTTTACGAAACTATAGATACTGCGAGTTGAAAATGGTAATTTTGTATTTATGGCACGTACATAGTGCAATTAGTTTATCAGTGATTAGTCCTTAAGTAAAACACTGTATCTACTAGGGTTAAGTAAGTTGTTGTAATTTATAGCCTAAACTATTTAATGACTTACCAAATGGCCCTAATCTATAATTGATAGTTACGACTACTATGTCGTAATCCATAACATAATGTGGACCAAACAACTGGAATGTACCACTATCTACCACATAACCTCCGCCATGTATCCAAAAATACACGGGTAAAAGTTTGTTTGAACCAGGTTTCTGGAAGAATTTTCAAACTAATTTTTCGAACTCAAATTGAGGAATCATAAAACTTAAATGGTGCCAGTACATTTGCCATAAATTCTAATACATATAAATAAAATAGAAGTGCTTCTTTGTGATTTCGAATGTACGTTAACAAAACAAAAAATAGATCTCACAGCTCTTAATGGTTTTCCTTAACGGTTAACTCTTAAATATCCATTACCTATGTATGATATAGCAAATTTCTCTGAAAAAATATGATTTTTACCACCACCCCGACCCCGAGGATAAAGGTCATGTAGACAATATAAGAATCCATCCCCCTCGATACTCTTAAGTAATTAATAAATAGCCCCTTAACCCCAAAAAAAAAAATCTTTTTTTTTGTCCGGCGAAATCCTCTAAATAGGTGGTTCATAATAGAACTAATTATTTTTTATGCATCTATCTGAATATAAATGTGTCAGCTATAAATTCGCGTTGTATGTTATTGAACTTTTATAATATAGTAATTATACACACTGACAAAAAAACCGCAACACCCTGTAGGAGATGTTTAAATTTAATACTTTTTTTCTAAAACATAGATGCTATACTAGCGAGTAAATGATTAAAATTTGGTCAAGTTTGGTGAATTTTTTTCATGTAAACTATTTTTAACCAATTAATATTGTAGTCGTTTTCTTCATTTTTTTAAATTTACCAAAAAACAAAGTGTTTGATGGGATCCAAATTCGATGTATAATAATTTTAAAGTGCCTAGAGTACGTGTATTCCAAATGTATCGCTAAGTGAATTTGAAAGAGGTCGAAAATGAGAAATCGCGTACCGTACGAACAGAAATCCAACTATTGTTGTCAATCGTCGTTTGATAATACTCAAAATTGGTGAAGAGTAGGCACCGGACGGCGAACAGGCATAAATGAAGTTCAAGATGGACGTCTAAGACATGGCCTTTAGAGTCCGATTTTCGTAAACTCGAAATTTTGGCTGATGAGTGGTTAAAAGAATAAGGCCATCTTGTAAGTGTCCGAATGATTTACCACCGTATAAGGTCTTTTGGATTGCAGCATAATCGACCCCATTTTGTGCTACCTCTGACCGCTGAACATCGACGGCAACGACTACAGTTGTGCAGAGACCAACAATATTGGAATGTGGAATGGCATGAGGTCGTCTTCTCTGATGAATCTCTATTCTGCTTGAGTGGACATGATAGCCGAAGAACGGTTAGACGACGTCGATGAGAATGAATTCAACCACAATTTGATGTTGAGCGACATGTACACCGAACAGTATGCGTTATGGTATGGTGTTCTATTACACATGGAAGTAGGTGACCTTTAGTCACAAGACAGAGCGCAAAGTTATCTTCCGGAAGTAGTAAAACCCTATTTACTCTCCCTTATTATATTTCTTTATCCAGTAATAAGTTACCAGTTCACAAGTCATTTCAGCCTTGTTGTTTCCCCGCCTGTGAGGGTTACAAATTATTAGAGCACCCAGTTTAACTGGGCCAAAGTGTCGCTAACTAAACCTTAATTACCTTAAAATTAAATACAGAGTTATAGAATATAGTAAAAGAAAAAGCTTAAGAGAAGTAACAGATTAAATACCACAAAATCTTATCAAAAATTAACCTTAGTAAGATTATATAAAAAACAATAGAACTTGGAACAGATAATACACAAACAACTATCTAAAATACCTAACAAAAATTCTCCAAATAACAGTCACTGTCGATTAATCTTATACCAACGCGCGAGAGGATCGATTGCCAGCGCCGGTTGACCGAGATTCGTTTCGAATACGATTGCCTTATGGGAATAGGGACTAATGATGCTAATACGATAGAGAAATTTTTCTAGGGAAAATAGATATATAGGCAAACGATGGTGGTGATATGGATCAAGGGGGTACGTGTGGATTATTTAAGTGTATCACTGAAGGTGGAATATACGAATAAGGCAGTAATGTGGATGTAATGAAGTGAATAAAATGGTACAAAACTGAGTTTTAATTCAAGATTGAAAGTAAGGGTAAACTTATCGCTAGACCGCTCAATTGAAGAAAGAATGGGCATATAGAGAACCGACAATGACGCTGTTGACTAGCTGCCTTTTGATCATAAGGTTATTAATGTTCGGTGCTTCTAATAAGTGATCATTCTTACCGCACCAAATGCCACGAGCGCCGATGATAAGAGGTAGTACATATATATCGGTAGAGTTACGCGTAGATTGAACTGTTCTGAGAAAATCAGGGTCCTGACAGTAATCCCGTTTATGGTTATAGCCTGTCGCGAGGGCTCTTGGTCCTTCGTAATGTACTCCGACATCACTGATGATTGTCTTAAGCCCTTTAGAGAAGACAAGGTCGGCAATTTTCAGAATTCCGCTGCTAGTTCTTATTCTAGGCTCCACCTCCACCGCCCATCCTTGCTTGACTGCTTCGTTTTTAATGATGTTTACCAGGTTGTTGTGTCTGGCAATACGAGGTGCATGAGTTACATAGCAGCTTTGAAGGATGTGACAATTGGATTCCCTCTTGTCCATGTTGTTGGTGGGTTAAGAATCCAATTATTGGAGGCGGAAGAGGCAGCACATTGTCGCAGTCCTTTCCCGGACCACGATGATTCTAGTCCCGATATTAAAAAATTGTCAGCGTGTTTGGATGTTCCAATCACTCATGGGTCACATACTTCAACAAGATAATGCTCAGGCTCATGTTGATTGACATAGTTTAAAATTTTTTTAAAGAGACCCATGTAAATCTGAAGCCAGGGTCGCCGAGATTCCCCGGATATTTACCCCAGCCCCTACGGACTTTGAAGGTTTTAAGACATGAAATACAGGTAGCTTGGGATAGTATCCTCATGAAGAAATCGATCACCTTATTGCTTTTTTTATTCAAATTTTAGTCATTTACTCCTTAGTATAACATCTATATTTTACCAAGACATTAATAAATTTAAACTCTCTAAAATTCGGCACTCCTGTTTTCAGTATAAAATCCCTAGTAGCTACCACTTACTCTAATAACTCAACCTATTGCACACTCCCCGTCTAATTACTTTCAACATTCGTAACTGAGATGGTACAAGTACCAAGTACCAATTATCCTACACTGTAATCTAACATTCACATTAAAGATTTATAGGGTATTCCTAGAAATTTTTTTATCTACCACTTATATGCTGGTGTTTCAAACCTCGTATCACAGTGACACACACAAAATTCGTTTTCAATAAAAATCAAATACATTTCAAAAACTATGTACTGTCTAAATGTTAATTTGCATTTTAACAAAGATTATTTGATCCTTGACCTCGTGAAATAGAGTGATTACGCCTTAATGACACCGAATTGCAAAGTTTTCGTAGTAACATTACCGCCAAGATTTCAGTATTTTCATTGGGAAGGAAGACTCATGTATTCAAAGTTTATAAAATATATAAATACTACTTAAATGCAAATATCCAACATTTTATATCACTGATTACGACAGCCAATTAAAACTGAACGTTTTGATTTATGGGCGTGGTTAAATGACGTCAAAACGTCAAGATCTGAAATTTTGGACTAGAATCCATGCGTATTAAAAATATCCAACATGTTTTCTAATTAGTATCAAAATTATTTAAATTTTTTTTCACTGTTTACATCTTCTTTACTGGCCGCAGCCTGTTAAGAACTCTTGATGTCGAATTGAAGGTGATTACTAGACACTCTTAAAGATGTTGATATTAGACTTGCTTTTCATGATCTTCCAAATTTGTACCAATACGTAACTTATAAACCGTCTCTCTATACGGCAAATGCTAATTACTTACCACAGGTGTATAAACGTTGAGGTAAAGACAGTCTTCACTTTTGTTCAAGTGATATCTGGCTGTTTGTTGATAGCAAATAACTGTATTCTTTGTTGTATTTAACACGTCCTTCCATGGATCAGGATCTTTGGGTAACTGCAAATTTTCAGTTTGAAATCTAATATGTCAATTTTATCTTCAATCAATTTACCTTAAACCTGTTTTTACCTACTGGTGGAGCTGCATATGGTATTTCCTGAAATGCATAATAGGTTTGGCCCTTATAACTTTTAAGTAAGTGACCTCGGATTTTTCCTGATGATAATTCTACAATCAAAGGATCCAAGTCCTATAAAATTAAAATGTTAACTAATATTTTTTTTTGGAAATATTTACTGACATTACTTACATGTGCTTCTATAGCAACTAAAATGAAGGAAAAAATAAGTATCACTGGTAAGAAATTCATTCTGAATTATTAAAATTATTTGAAATTTTTAACCATATTATACCAAAGCGTTATCTGACGAAATACTTGAGGTCAAGTGTTTACTATATAGTCTCTCAACAGATACAAAATAAATGACAAATTGCTTATTTAATTTTATTGCAACTGAATACATTTTCATATTTTTCTATGTATTGTTTTTGCTTGAGGAAAGGCCCTCGATAAAAATAGCCTGAACGCATATTTCCATTCCAGTTTCCTTGATGTCTTTCGCATATTGCTAACCATGTTCGTTGCTCACAGTGTCCAGATTTCCTATTGAGAAGCAATTCAACTACAACCTTTTTAAAAGACACCCAGTAGATGCGAGATGTAAGACCGACATCTAGGATTCTCGCACACAGAGTTTCCGAAACTGGAGCCGTTCCGTGTAATTGCTGTTCTCCCGTAACTCCTAGGTTAAAATGTAGGAACCTCTGTGTGCTAGTTTCCCCGAGAATCCTAGATGTATGTCTCGCTTCTACAAACTTACTGGTATGTATCAAATACATAAATAAGTGTTCGAGAGGACATTCTCTTGTGGGAAGCGCACCTGATGAAGGTTCCCGACCAGAAACAATATATATCATATATAGTCTTGCTTACAACAGAATGACACATCGAAGAGAGTAACCACTAGGTTGTTCACATGATCAGTGCCGGATTAAAACTACGTGAGATGCCCTAAGCAATCCTCGCCTGTGGGCCTCCTATCCATAAGTAAACTACTTTTGGTGCTGTTTCTGGTGCCCAATGCAATAACATTACTTAATTTAATTATGTGCTAAACCGGCACTGTACAGATCAGAGTAACTTGTGTAATGGCTTTGCACTTGAGCACATGCATTAAAAATCAAAATAATAAATATTGTATTATCAAAATAGAATTTACAGTGTATTCACTTATTTATCAAATCTCAATGTTATGTTATGTATGTGTATCAGTTCCATTAGCTCTGCATCCAACACTAGGGAATTTAATCTTTAGGTACAGGAAACCTTGGATCATTTCTCCAATGCTTTGATGAAATTTTTCGTCGCTTTGATGTGCAGATGAAAGATATTGCGTTCACAATTTACAAATAGCTGACAAGTTACGATATTTATCCAAGCTTAGAGCATATACTTCTGCAGGTAGCCTGAAATGAGCAAATATCGTGACAAGACTAAAAAGAGAGTTCAATAAAGAGAGCATCCCACTTGATGCGTGTAAGCAGCAACAGATCTTACAGTAAGAAGAATAAGCTCGCTCTAAGTGTTTCTTTTACAGCACTTCTTTATGATAAAATGATTGTTGCTATGTCTCCTATGCCATTTCCATAGTGCTTTTTTTTAAGAGTAATAACGAATTTGAACTTAGTGGTCAAAATAGCGCCAAAACAAACAACAAATTTAACCCAGTAAGAATGAATATTAAGGCGCAATGAATTAGAAATATCAATAAACACTTATCCGTGTTACAAAATTTTCTGCAATTTTTCAATTACTTGTTAGAAATTAAGTGATTTTCCCAAGCTGGAAAGTATTATAAAAACCTGGTTAAATGTTAAACTAAAATGTTAAATATACTTAAAAAAATGGTTTAACATTTTTTATACAGATTAAAAAATTTACATTATTTTCGTCAATGATTAGATTACTTAAAAACATTATTCTCATCAACAATGCATTTGCTTATAACAAATATTTAAACAACAGACGTAAAATGAAAGAAAAATATTTTTATGTGGTTTATAATACTCGGAAAGCGAAAGATCTGGTATTGAAAAAAATATATTTATAATGTTTATAAAAACTGTAATATAATTTTTTTTTCATTGTGGGATCTTGTGTATATGTAACTGAGAATAGACTCAATATGTGGAAAAAATATTTAGTTTTAGTGCTATTAGTGACAATTCAGTTCACTAATTTTAACTTAGGTGGTTAAAAGAGCGTCAAAACAAACAAAAAATTTAACCCAGTAAGTATGAATATTAAGGCACAATGAATTAGAAATATGAATAATAACTTATCCGTGTTACAAAAATTTCTCCAATTTTTCAATTACTTGTTAGAAATTAAGTGATTTTCCCAAACTGGAAAGTATTATAAAAACGTGGGCAAATGTCAAACTAAAATGTTAGATAAATATGTGCAAAAAACGATAAACATCAATGTAAATGTATAATTTTCATCATAAATATCTACTTAAATGTCAAGATATGCCATGAAAGTCTATCGTACAGGGTGTATGTAACGGTTTTCATTTTATAGGGCTTGCTGTCGAGTGAAAAGGTATAAATATTCCATTAGTGGATCGAAAAGAAATTTTTTTAAGTGAGTGATCTGTTCTTTTCTGTACGGTATACGGTGGTAGGTGTTTGTGTGTGCATCGAAATTCAAGTAGCAAGCAATGTGCGCAGTTGAAATATAGGGCGAAGTAAAATTACAGTTAGACAGGATAGTTATAAAAATCTTACAAACAAAGGTGATATTGGGTGGTATATAAGCAGTTCCATATATAGGATGGTTGAAATTTAAGGTGAAGTGGAATTATAGTTATACAGGGTGATTAAAAATGTTATATAGTGGGGGACATAAGTAGTTGCTAATACTTGACATATGGGGCTAAGTAATATTATAGATATACAGGGTGATTTAAACAGTGGAAAAATAGAAACGGTCAATGGGATGGAGAGGATTAATATTTATATTGGCAGTTTCAACATCGTGTAGGGTTGAATTATAGTTATAGTACAGGATGATTCAGAAAATGATATGACAAATAATTTATATTTGGTGACCAATACAGAGAAACGTATACCGGTTGTTGCAATATAGGGTGAATTAGAATTACACTTATAGAAAGTGGTCCAAATAAGAAATAAATAAAAAAGTTTAAAAAATATAGGGATAATATAGAAAAAAATATAAATTACAGATGGAGAGAGATACGAATACGCTAAAATAATCAATAAAATTGTACCTTAAATCAGATAAAAACAGAATATATGTCAGAAAATTGTTATTGATTGCACGCGGTTTCTAAACGGTTTTTATTTAAAGTCAGTTGAAGTCGGTTCTTTTTTAATATAAACTATAGATTTTCATATTTGGTTCATTTTCGTTGTAAAAACCAAGCATCAGATGATTTTCTAAATATTGGTAAACCTCAAAATTATTTTTCCCATGTGATTTTGTATCATTGTTAAAGATGTCATTCTTCCCGTCTCATTCTTGCTCACATCTAGGTTTGGAAGAATTCTGAAGGTCCAATTGTTTTTGGTAAGATTTTTATTTGTTTAAGGGTTTAAGTATACTATTGTATTATGTTTTCTTTCATTATCATCAAGGGATGTTTTTTGATTCTGATGAATTTTATATTAAATTATTGATTCTACTATTAGCTAAATGGTGAAATTGCTCATTAGCAATACAATTATCTTCTTAGCTCTACTTGTTCAACCTTATTATACAGTGTGAGTATTTATACTTATAAAAGTAGAAGTCATTCTTTCATGTATTTTGTATTACATGATCTCCTTTGTTTACTTATATTTTCTTTTTTTGTGTATTGCATAGATTTTTTGCTATTTTAACTATTTACAAAATGTAATAATAATTATGGAATATGAAACAGGCGGCTCCACAAGAAAGTTAACGTCGCGCATCGTCAAGATTTTATTGAAATTGTATTATTGTAACTATACAAATATTTTTAATTATTATAAGATCTAAAGCAAATAGGTTTCAAGTTATAATATAAATTCAGCAAATGAAGAATTTTTGTACAAGTGTTTTCCTAGTAATTTTTGTATTTGTAAAGCAAAATTTTAATGATTATTTAACTACTTTGATTTGAGCGGGGTATCTTTAAAATTAATCAATTTTAAATTTATTGATAGAAAAATTAAATAGATAATTTTATTTTTGGTATGCAATAACAAACAAATTGTAGAATTTTAAAACATTTATTTAAAAAACCTTGAATGTCCATTAGTAATAAATGTAAGGAGGCAACATGAATTTGTCCATAATTTCCTTATTTTCTTTATAATTTCTTGGATTCTGTTGGATTTCTAGAGTTACATTCATGTTGAGGAAATTGATTTGAACATCTTTGGTGTTGTTCAGTTTAGGCCATGTGATGTTTTGTAAAGCAGATTCTTTAACAGGAGTTGGGTTACTGAAATAAAATTAGAATATGGTAATATCGTTTTAAAAATTCTATTATCTACATTTATAGTTAAATATCGGCAAGCAGCGTTTTTTGATGTCAAGCCATACCTTATGTATGGTAGATTTTTGTAGGACTAATTATACGACGAATGTTTTGAAAGCAAACCGTGTGTTATGTGTATATAAAGAGACGTCTTCGGTAAGCATTCCACTGATAAGTGTGAGCTCAAGATCATGGCAACCTGACCAATACTTACTGCCCTAAAAGATACGATATAAATTGGCCTCCACTCAACCTTGATTTAATCTTAACCAACATTTTCTTGTGGTGTTAAATCGAAACGAAGTTTCAAAGCATATACTATAAAATATATTGCTTTTTTGAATTCTATACATGTTACATATCCACAAACATTAATAACAAAACTGTGTACATTTAAAATTATCAAAATAATTATTTTTATTATTATTATAGGTTTCCATTTTAATTTCTCATAACTTCTATTCGCTTTATACGTTTTTATATTCAGTGATTCTCACTAATTTTCTTATGCAGCAAGTAACCTTAGATATAGGAGAAGTAAACAGAACCACACCAATATACAAAAAGGTTGATTTGACCGAAAAGTTAAGGTAGAAGAATACAACAATTTTCTAGTGCACAAACTAAAAAACAAGTGAATATACTGAAGACTTCGTTAGAAGAAGCTGATGAACAATTAGGTCAGAGTTCTGTAATTGTTATTGTCATCATCAGTTTAGGAATGAATTAAAAAGCAGGTCTTTTTGGTACGATGAAACGAAGCGATATCAAAAAAAACATAGAAAATGTAATAAATTATAACGAATTACATATAAATAGGTACTTATCCAAAAGGCGGAATATGAATACTTTTATTATTAACGATACGTTTTTCAAGAATGTCGTCAGAGCCTATGA
Organism: Octodonta nipae; assembly: GCA_034190945.1. Taxonomy (NCBI): domain Eukaryota; kingdom Metazoa; phylum Arthropoda; class Insecta; order Coleoptera; family Chrysomelidae; genus Octodonta; species Octodonta nipae. Next base: position 969,532 of record CM067222.1, read on the forward strand.
TGAATGTCATAATACACTTTTTAGTTATTTAGAAAGGAACAAAAACCACCTGGAAAATATTTTGTGAAGAATATTTAAAAAAAAAGTAAACACTGTGTATTGTTATTTTATTTTGTTTTACAAAGGGATGTTACGAATACCATTAGTCTTGTCATATTTTCAAATAATATTAATAGATAAATATTAATTAGCAGGTAACTAAATAATAATTAAGAAATTTATGAAACTACAAATTATATAAATTCATATAAAATAATCATTTTGATAATTTCAGCATATTCAATTCCCAAAAAAATCAAATATCAGAATATTGTCTGCAATAAACATTTTATTAAATGTTCGATTGTTTAGCGTTGCATATGTGACTTTCATATTAGTTTTCTTCTTCACTTTAATAGAAGCTTTCATCTTATTCATTATAGCCTTTTGCAGTTCGTTTTTCGTAATTGTTCAAGTTCATTATGCAAGCGCCTACCAAGCTTTCGATTCATTGCCCTTGAAAGAGGGGCAATTCAGAAAATTTTTGGTGAGAGCAAGTTTTTTATTTGATGTAAGTGCCCCCCCCTTGGTACGCTCATGTCATTATGTTAAGGTTAAACCGTTGCTATTACTATTATATATATATATATATATATATATATATATATATATAATTTGTATTCATCACTATCTTCTTCTGTTTATAGTACCACATATTCTTTGAAATTCATTCAACTTTATCTTTTAGTCTTATTAATATATGTATAATTGAAAGTAGGTATTGTCTTATGGCTTGATTATTTATAATAAACCTATTGGACTACATCCTTCAAAGACTATGATAAATGTTTTCATGATATTGTTGGTTTATATGGCCTATATACTTGGCTGAACTGAGAAATGGCTAATTGCGGATCCTCTTCTATTTCTACACCTATGTTTAACCCCTTTCAGTAGGTTGATATAGATCTGAAATAATTGATATTATGTGCTTAGGATACCAAATGTCCCCATAATTGCAAATAGTTTGTTTCGTTAACTATAATGAAGGATTTCTCGTAATCTATAAAATATATGAAAATTTGCAGTTTATATTCCCTTCTTTTTTCTATTATCTGCCGTATTATTGTAGCATTATCTATATAACTGGGTTATCCAGTCTTGACTCCAGCTTGGGTCCCCACTGAACGGCCATGGCTGGGTTATCCAGTCTTGGCCTTAAGATTGGCTAATCATTGACATGGTCAAGGCTGTGTCAGCCAGTCTTGGCCCCAGCTTGGGTCCCCATTGAACGGCTGGGTTATCCAGTTTTGGGCCAAGCTTGGGTAATCATTGGCAAGGCCAAGGCTGGACTACCCAATGTTGGCCCAACCTTGGGTAATCAATGACTTGGCCGAGGCTAGACTACCCAGTCTTGGCCCAACCTTAGGTAATCATTGGCATGACCGAGGCTGAGTTAAGAAGCCTGGTCCACGCATGGGATAATATAGGTACCCCGAAGCTAGCTGTCCCAATGCTGCATAGGTTGTTCCTCTCTGAATCCATCTTGTTCTTCTAGTAACAAATCGTCAGCTAATTTCTTCATTTATATAGAGAAAAAATATTTTTTCCCTATCCAGCACGACTTCAAGACATGCAAGACAATTTTTGAATAAGTATTTAGTGAGTTATTTTTATTTATTTGTTTTATAAATTTGATAAAAATGTTTTACCCAAATGCCTCCAAAAGTTTGACAGGCTCACAATCTAGCTCAAGTCGTCTAAAATGCCGAGTCAAGATAGCCTAAAAGCAGTTCTAATATTGTTTTGTAAAAGAATGGAGTATACTATTCTGATCTTTAGCAACTTATCTTTAATAGTTATCACAAAAAAATGTATAATGGTATAAAGTTATGAGTTATTTTTGAATTAATGTACTTACTGGTATTTTATAAAGTTCAACCATAATCTCAGATAACGGTAGAACATTGTTTGATCCGCAGAAGGATATTTTGCTAGATTGTTGTTACTTCCATCGTTCCACATATAGTGTAAGTCTTCTGCATGTCCAACTCTTTCTGCACCTATTTTTTTTTAAACATAAGGTTAATCAAAGTATGCAATTGATATGAGTTTATTGCTGTATAAAATGTTAATGCAAGAATAGGGTATTTGATTAGAATATGGAAATTATTTGAACTTGTTTGCTGATATATTATAAGCAAGGTATATTTTCATATTTCTCGAATATCTACAGTATATTCGATTAAAATCACCCTTTTTATGCTTCAATTTTTAGTTTCAGTAGCCGATCAGTGCACTAATAACGTTTTCGTAGATAGAACGATTGATCTATTTTAATATTATCTCTTGTTAAACTTAATAATTAAGTATGCTTCCCTTGTCTATATGCTTAATACATCTGTTATGTTTGCGTTCGTATATTTCTGTGGTAGCCAGCTTTCTGCCGGGGATTGACTGGTCGAGGGTAGATAGTAAAAGGGAATTAGAAGGTGGTTTATTAGTAGCAGATAAGGATGGGACAATGACCCAATATGGTATTGGGAAGGCAAACCTAGAAAGGGAGTAGATAAATGATGTTTTAGGGGAAAAATTGGTTGTGTGGATATTTTTATATGTATATACAGCTTAATTGAATTAAAAACTTTTTCCATATTAGAATGTCTTTACACTAAACAAATATGCATTTTTTATGATGGTGTGAGAAGAAGTTGGTATTCTACTCACCAGGAACTACAGGTAATTGCATTTGTCCCCCCAGGAGTCCTTTATAGGCAAATCTGTAGACATATATGTCGGAATGTGCACATTCTAATTCAGCTATCTTCATAATAGGTGTTGCAAAATCCTTGTCACTAGCAAACTAGAGGAAATGAATATAAATAATACTGACAGGTTGAAAACTTTTAAATACATACATATAATTCATTATAATATTTTTTAGTCAGGTTAAGTAACCTACTGAAACCAATTTTAATCGAGAATACTGACAACTTTTGCCAGAATTTAACCGAACTTGGTCTTCTGAAACATAACAGTAAAGAAAACTAACTAAAATGTGACTTTCTCCAAGTCAATAAACTGTTATTTAAAACTCACGATTTTCTATTTTTTTTTAATTTAATATCCTAAATAATTAGTATTTAAAAAATGGACAGAATTTAGCATAAGAAAATGTTTGAAATAGCTTTTTAATAGTTTCTCCGTTTTAGTTGTAGCTTGTAATAACTTACCCTAATATAAGCTCCAATATCTTCTTGAAAAGAAGAATTCGTGTAAATTTTCTTCAAAAGATTACCTGCAAGTGTTCTATTTTCCGTTGACATATTAATTAGATTATTAATGAGTAGAGATGGATCATTGTCGAATACCTTAGCTTTCTCTTTAATATTTTGATCCATTGCTAAAATAATAAAGTTAGCTCGCATAGGTCACGTTTATTGTATCAGCATTTATTACCTTGATATATCCATTCTTCGGAATTGAAGCCTATTATCATAGGAATATGTTTGAAATTACCGTCCATAAATGATTGGAGCATTGGGTAAGAAAAGTCGCCTTCTTTTTCTAGAATTGGTCCCCAAGCTGTTGAAACGTTTGCCTGAAACAAAAAGAGTTGTTATAGTTAGGAATAATTAATAATTTGTATCTCTGTTTCTTTTAGTTCCTAATGCCTAGTTCAGCTGCAACGTACTAAAGTAAATAAGTTGATTAATATGACCGTAATGACTATGGTAAAAGAAGTTAATCAGGAAATTTGTGTGATTAAATAAGAAAATGTGTATGAAAATGGATAAATAAAACAAATGAATTAAGAGTTGTCTTCTGAAGGAATTAGCATTAGGAGATACCGAAGTAATTATCTATATATCTTTACATTATAATGTTGCAACATTACATTATAATATTTTTACAATGTCATTATATGTATTTTCTATGGAAGTATTGAATTATTTGACAATGTTTCGGATACATAGCTATTTCAATCTAAAGTATAAAATGTAGTTTAATATGCAATTAGAACAAACGAATCAAACGATCAATACTCGATTTCTAAACTAATTATAAGATTAATTCTATATTATGAAAATTAGTTATCGGAATCTGGGGTGCCACTCTTTAGCTCTGATACTATATTTGCGATTTGCTTTTTTTCTTGTGTACATATTTCTATTTTTGTAGGCTAAGATCTGTACATTGAAAGCATATATTTGGTTAAGTCTAGAAGACGCCTTTCTAGATACAGCTGGGTAGTGTCATACAACATATTTTTTCATTGTATTATCTTTATTGCAGTTATAATAAATGATTTTTAGTAAATCCACCACAAGCCAGTACTGCACGCTGCAATCGATTTTCAGTTAGTGCAAAATACAAACTTTTTAGTTCCTTGAATTTAAGTATATTTTTTTAATATTCGAATTTGTATATTAGAGGTCTTATGTTTGAGTAACATTTTAATTGTGTACAGCCCAACGTAGGTAAGAGTCCATCGTTCCACCTAAATATTTTATAGCATTTTGCTTGCCTATATAGTGTGACATTATTCCATGGCTGATATAGGGTTTTGGAATTCTGAATGGTTTTGTTGTAACTGCTGAAGGTAAATAGTGTAAATTCTAAGTTTTTTTGAAGTTTAATGTGAGACGTTTATATTAAAACCAGGCGTCATTTTTTGAGTCTGGTGCTGCCTTAGATTTTAACTGTGTATTTATGTATAGCGAAAACTGGAGAGATCCTAATACCGCGCCTTGGTGTATTCTATTTTTTTCCATTCGCTTATGTTATTTTGTAATTGTATTGTAACTTCGAGAATACCTGAAAGTTGTGTACATATTCTGTTAATGACATGCAGTCCCAAATATAGCGTAATGATATCCATTTAAGAGGTGCAATTCAGTTAATTACAAAATTACAGGCAGTTCTCTATATGTTGCTTAATGTGTTTGTTTTTATAATGTGATGACTTAGTATTTAATAAGCACTCACGTTCTAAATATTTTAAAACAAATTTTAAAGTTGCTTCTACATTCCAGCTAAATAATATTTTTGCGCGATAACGAATGAAACTATTGAACTCGACTTAACTTTTTTGACCACTCTATGGGTTTTCTCTCCTCACAACGAGTTCTGGAAACAGATAAGATAAATAATCTGAAATAGTTTTCCTGTGTACTACGTTTGATATATTTCAGTGTACTTACGTGTTTAAACGTAACAATTTGATAATTTCCCAGGAATCATTGTTAAACAATGTTTTGCTGAAGCCCTTTCGTAATATTGAGTTGGGCATTTGGAATGTATTGTTCTTGACTAATGGATTTTTAAGTTTTCTATTTGATGTTCATTTTACAGGATCTGTCGCTCACTTTGTAGTATCAACTGAAGTTGTCTGCCGCAGCTGCAGATGAAATGTTCGGAAGAAATTTCACTGCAGCACAGCAAACCAGTCCTGAAAACTGCTGTGAGTCCAATATGTTGTGGGTCCATACTTTTTTGAAGGAACAGATTAGATCGCCTTAATTAAAATAGATTTTTTTATGAGACGAGGTGTACAGATTCCCTCCAACAACCAACAAGACATGAAAGAACTGGTTAGAGAAGTCAGAGAGGTTTTAAGAAAAATAGATGACTAAATTAAGAATTATAGATGGATCGATTGAAGATCGTCTATAACATTGTTTTAATGTAGTTGGAGCACAATTTGTGCATATACTTTAAGATTTATTTTTTTTGAAGCGAAAGCTTCTTAACGGAGGCCCACACTTACACATATGAAAATAGATGAGCAAGGGAATGAAATGCATAACTTTAAATTTCATTTGTTTCGACCCGACCCGACCGGCCCGCCCCGACCGACCGACACTATACACTGGCTCGATCTTGAAATGCAAAATCCAATTCAGTTCTCTGTGTAAGAAACTGGGGCCAGGTAAAATATTAAGAGTCTCCACTTTCTTAGAAAATCAATAATATATAGAAAAGAAACTAATATACAATACCTGCACAAAATTTGCTGTTCGTTCTAATAAAAACTCCAATTCTCTCTTTGCGATAGATTAAATTAGAGACTTGACATACGTCAGACATCAGAAAGAACACTATTGAACTTGCCATTAAATTTATGTATTGACTAGCTTCATATTATCAAGTAAACATTTTACATTAAGACTTCTGAATAATAATTAAAAATTATTTGGGAAAAGCTTAACAGTAAAACAGTTGTTTTCATGAATTACTATTGTTGTATTTGTATTGACTATTATATATATAATATATATATATATATATATATATATATAAAGATACTCTATTCAAATAATACAAGTTTACGCCCCAACAATTAGTCATTCTGACGAAGAAATCGAACAACTATACAGCGAAATCAAAGAGGCCTTAGATACCAACAACAGCCATTTCAAATACATTATCGGCGACTTCAACGCGAAAATTGGGAAAAAACAAGACCAAGAAGGATCAGTGGGGAACTTCGGGTTCGGTGAACGAAATGAAAGAGGAGAGAGATTAGTACAGTTCGCACACTATCAGAACATGTACATATCAAACTCCTTCTTCAAGAAAAATTCTAATAGGAAATGGACTTGGGAAGCTCCAAATGCGTCAGTCAAAAATGAAATTGACTTTGTCCTGACAAACAAGATTAATACCATCAAAGATGTAAGCACGCTAAATAAATTCAGGACAGGAAGCGATCACAGACTTGTCAGAGCAAGGATTGTCCTTAATACGAAACTGGAGAGATTTAAACTTACTAGGAAGACGCCCGCTACTAGCATAGACATTAACAACCTGAAAGAAAATTCTGAAAATATCAGACGCTGATAGAAGAGAAGCTCCGGAAACAACAAGACAACACACAACTAATGAATACAATACTGACCTGTGCTAAAGAAATAGGCGGAAGCCAACAACGAAACGAACACAAGAAGCTTAGTTCGGAAACAAGGCGTTGCTTCAGAAAAGAAGAGAACTCAAAAGGACAACAGACATCCAACGCATAGAATACAGTGAACTATGCAAGACAATAAGAAAGAAAATTGCAGAGGACATCAAAAAATACAACGAAAAATTGGTAGAAACTGCAATTGAAAATCGGAAAAGTTATAAAAACACTAAGAAAGCATTGATAATTGGGAAAAGACAAGTAATCGCATTGACAGAAGAAAATATCAGAATAACGGATAGACACAAAATAATGGAGCATGTCACGAAATTCTACACGGATCTATACAAAGCCCCCGAATCCCTGGAAATACAGCTGACGAAAGAAGAAATACCTGAAATACTTGTGGAGGAAGTGGAATCAGCGGTCAACAAAATGAAAAATGGCAAGACAGCAGGTAACGACGCAGTAACGGCTGAACTACTAAAATACGCTGGTAGAGAAGCATGGAAACGCCTAGCCAAAATATATACGAATTGCCTAAGAACCAGACACATCCCAGAAAAATGGAATAGCGCCCTCATAGTATTAATCCATAAGAAAGGCAATAAAGAAGACATTCGGAACTACAGACCGATAAGTCTCCTGCCGGTAGTGTACAAAATATTCACTAAAATCATACAAAACAGAATACAGAGTACACTAGATTCCGCTCAACCCCGAGAACAAGCCGGATTTCGTAGTGGCTTCAGCACAATCGATCACATACACACTATAAGGGAAGTTATCAGTCGAACTAGAGAATATCAAATACCACTTGCCTTGGCCTTCATTGACTTCGAAAAAGCGTTCGACACTATATATCCGAAGGCGGTAATCAACGCCCTGAGTGAACAAGGTGTAGATAAGCCATACATAGAAACGTTGGCTAATATATACAAGGAAGCCAAAGCCAAAATCAGAATATACGAAGGCAGCCCTGAATTTCCTACTAACAGAGGAGTGAGACAAGGTGACTCAATATCACCGAAGCTATTCACAGCGGCATTAGAGAGTATCTTTCGACGATTAGACTGGGACCACAAAGGACTGAACCTAGATGGAGAATATCTAAACCATCTGAGATTCGCCGACGACATTGTCCTAATTGCAATAACGCAGGAGAACTACAAAATCAAATCAATGAACTTAGCAGAGTAAGCAGGAAATAGGCCTAAAAATAAATATCGGAAAAACAAAGATAATGTACAAACGAACTAATAGATCGCAAGACATAACAATAGATAACACAGTTCTGGAAATAGTAGAACAATATATATACCTAGGTCAATTAATACACATATCAGGTTCGCTACTACCAGAAATAACCAGAAGGACAAATTGCATGGATGATGTT